>KZ825673.1:0-40754 GCA_003184685.1 Aspergillus indologenus CBS 114.80
GAAGAATTGACGGGATCAAGGTCTGGGGGTGGAAGTTGGGGGTTCGGATTGTATAAGTTATACTATGTAGGCTTGTTGACCTCGTGGTTGGGGTTAGGGGTGGGTTCTGGGATAGATTCATGAGCTTCCTCCCGGGGCCGGGGCGTGGGCGTGGGTAGTTGTCCCGCCAAGAGGCGTACTTAGGGTCAGTGCTTACTTGAGTGAGTCATACGTTATATAAATCTCTTGGAGAGACAGCATGTCTCCAGATGTGTTCTCAGCTGTTTAGATACGTCCAAGAGACTGTTGCCAGATCTGTCTCCTTCTGTCTCACTCTCTCTCACCAACCCACCGTCCCTCCCCACTTTAATGTAAACCCTCACCTCACCTCTCCACCAAACCAAACCATACCCACCATGTCGAAGCAGTGCTACGCCACAACCTCCCCCTTCGAGGCCCGCATCGGCTACTACCGCGCCGTCCGCCACGGCCCACACATCTTCGTCTCCGGCACCACCGCCGTCGACCCCACCCAGAGCATCCCGCAGATCCGCTTCCCGGGCGACGCCAAGCAACAGACGCGCGTGGCGCTGGAGGAATGCGTCAAGGCCGTCAAGGCCATGGGCGGACGCGGGCCCGAGGACATCGTGCGCGTGAGGATGTTCGTCGGTCGGCATGAGGACTGTCGGGCTGTGGGGGAGGGGTTCAAGGAGGTCCTGGGCAAGGAAAATGCGAGCGGGAGCGACACGCCGATTGGCGCGGCCGCGACCATGATTGTGGTGCACCACGGATTCATCGACCCCGACATGCTGGTCGAGATCGAGGTGGATGCTATCGCGGTGGAGTAGTCGGTTGGAATCGGAGGGCTGGCTGCTATTGGATGCATGGAGGGTTTGTGGTGGAAGGCTGCGGAAAGCCGGGGGTCATTGGATCGTCATGGAAGTGTATATACAAGCCGAACAGGCTGTGGCGGAAATATCAGGGATCATTTCATCATTTTCAGAAATGTATATATGCTAAAAGACTCAAATCGAAACGCTGGGCGAATTTGGGCAGAATCCTTGCGACTGTTGTTGTATCGTGCGCCGCATAACATGCACCGGCGCCGGCCGTTGGGTGAAAAGCTCATACTGAGCGACGCCCTGTTCCAGCAGAACCACCAAGCCATCGACGACAACCCATCCTTTCGAGGCCCTGTCGTTCATCGATGCCCGTAGCACGGTTTGATGTTTCCCGTACGCAACCTGTTCTGCATTAGACTGGGTCTGCAAGGAGGCAAGAACAACTCACATCTACAAAGACTCCGCCCGTGCTACTCTCGAGCCACTGCTCAGGTAACCGTAGAGTCACAGGCGATTGGCTGCCGATTTCGAGAGCCGGTAAGCAGGACACAATGATGGTAGGCTGTCGCAGATGTCGGGGCCACGGCTCATTCGCTGAACACAGGACCTCGATACGAAGGCGAATAGCCGACTCCGACGACGCAGCCCACTCACGATAATACTCCGCAAGCCTCTCTGCGTTCGAGCTTGTCCTGTTGTAAAGGCAGATATGCTGCACGCCCAGCTGCAAGCAAGCATAGATCGCAGCACGGGCCATACCGCCGGCTCCAATAATCAAGGCCGATGTACCGGCACGAATGGCGTTCGCTGGTGACAGGTTCTTGTCGATTCCAGCCATGATGCCGATGTAGTCGGTATTATATCCTTTGAGCTTTCTACCGGGCTGTCCGGTCTCTGAGATGATCTGCTCCAAGACTACGGTATTCACCGCGTGGATGTCCCTTGCCTCACGGCTTATTTCATCCAAATGAGGAAGGACTTGGCTTTTGTACGGGAGTGAGATTGCGACACCACCATGGTTGGCATCGTTGAGAAGATCAATAACCCCCTCGAAGACGCCAGACTGCATGCTACCATACTGATGTGGCAGTCCACAGGCGGCATAGGCGGCATTATGCATTGCTGGAGAAAGGCTCTGCGCCACGTTTTGGCCGAATATCGTGAAGAGCCTTCTGGGGCTCAAGTAACAAGCTGTGAGAGCCTGTTCAGCGGACTGCAGCGAAATTCCCTCGCTTTGCATGTGGGGGAGTACCACTGGCGATAGAACAGGGTTCAAGCAAACACTCGCCCTGCCCAAATCTCCCTTGTGGTAGGCGATTATCGGAATCTTAGCCTTGTTGGCCAGGCTTTGACGTAGTGCGATACAAGCCAGATTATCAGTTTCGACTCTTGGCTCTCCGGTGAGGCGTAGAACGTCGAAGCCAATGTCTTCAGCTTTCTTGAGTCCCGAAGAGAGATCTATTGACCTCTGCAAGGACAATGGGCCCGGTATGTGATAGGTAGCAATCGCCTTGACGTGACCCTTTGTGTCGATAATTGTTTGCAGATGCTCTGGAGAACTGCTAAGAGAGCATGCGAGAGCATCCGGTACTAGTCTGAGAAGCTGTTTCAAGAACTTGTGATCCTCCACCGGCTCAAGTTGATGTGCATCTGCAATCTCCACAAAGACCGGAACCCTTGCATACATTCTGACAGTAGCCATGTGCTTTGCTAAGCTCTCAGCAGGCTCCGTGGTTCTGTGTCTGGGATAAACGTCGATTAAGATGGTTAAAGCATCTGCCCCACAGTCCAGCTGTGCATAGTCGAGATTGGGTTCCTCTAGCCAGCTAACAGGAATCTGCAAAGCATGTGTATAACGCTCGATGAGAGGGTTGGCTGAGTACACACTGCAGGTAGCTCGACCGTAAATGCGTTCGAGGAAGGCTATGAACACTCTTCCGGCCTTTCTAAGTCGCATATGAACAGCCTCTGGTCTGCCATCCCCACCTGGCGTATTTTGGGTCAGATTGTAGAAGTCAAAATTGGAGCAGGCCTCGAAAAATGCGTTCCCGATTGCAAAAAGACGATTGAACTTTTCTTGATTGATGTTAATGGTTCGTTGCAGATCCGACCGATCTCTTCTGACATACACGACAGGATGCTCCTGGGCAAACGTGCTCAATAGCTCCTGCTGTTGGCGCGTAGCCAGCCATCCCAGACCCACAATCACACAGCCGACACGATGTTGTTCCAGGAGTCGTTGAGTCAGCTGCAATTCTAGTTCTCGATAAAGCGTAGAACCATGCTGTGCGATGTACTCCTGGGGCGAAATCTGTGTTTCTTGACGGAACACGGTATCGAAGTCAATCAAGCGCCGGCGGAGTGCGACAGAGGCGATGATCCCCAGCGTCTTCTTGCCCGCCCCGACAAATCCGACCAGTATGAGGGTGGCATCGGGACTGTACCGTCTGGTGGTCACACTCCCGGGATGTGGCGGGGAGCACGGAGAAGATATTCCTGGTGCCATCGTCGGCTAGGAGGGTGCGCGATGATACTAAAGCATTGATTCCTTATTCTTTAGTAGTTGGGACCAGCAGAAGGCATATCGTGATCGCAACCTGTCTGTAAGTGAAGTTATGATCACCGGAATTTGCCATCGCTTAAAGTCCTAACCGATCACATGACGTCCCGGGATCTCGAACCAGACGAGACATCTGCGTGCACAACGCAGTCTATCAAGCTCATGCATTGCAGTCTATAGGTCTCTATCTCATGCCGAATCCCAGACTGTCGAAGAGAAAGCGCATTGGCCGTGCGTGTGACCCATGTCGGCGTCGGAAGTCCAAGTGCGGCGGCGAGCAGCCCGTGTGCTCCATCTGTCAGGCGGCAAACCGGACTTGCACGTATCAAAATAGCAGTCGGCGGAGAGGATTGCAGTCGGGATATGTGAGGAGCTTGGAGGTCGCGCTCGGGATTGTTCTCGACCGGATCCCTAACAGCGAGAGCACACTGCAGCGTATCGTCCGAGGTGCTCGGGAGGGTAAGCGTTTCGCTTGCAGTGAGTTGGCCGACCGTTGGCGGAGGTCAAAGCTCGCCAAAGAAGTTATTCACTTGATTCAAGCCGAGGCGGGAGATGATGCAGGGGAAATAGAGTTGGATGATGGACTTGGAGAGGATCTTATGGATAGTTGTGTGGCTGAAGGAGAAGAAGGAGAGCAGATGGAGATGGAAGGGGAAGTTCCCAGAGACAGCGGGAGAGAACAACCGCGGCAAGACACTCCACCACAACACACCCCAATATCACTGGATCTGCCATTTCCAGATAACACGCCTGAGTTGGTGGATCTCTACTTCCTTCACACCCATTGCTGGTTTCCGATAGTCGAACGCAGAGACATCCTGCGCGTCATGCATACCCATGCAGACTCACCCAGAGACTCTGCGTGTCGTCTCGTGCTCTGGGCGATTATTGCCTACACATCTCCTATGATCAATTCTTCGTCTTGCTCGACCCGACTGATTCGCTCGAACATACAGCAGTCGATTCAAACGCGACTCATCAGCAGCTGCGAGATGACAGAACTGAGCCACATCCAAGCCCTCCTCATCCTCGTCCTCCTACATCTCGAACGGGGAGATCTTGGTGAGGCATGGGTGCTTGTCGGGCACACGACGCGATTACTAGCCATCTTGCCCGAGCCAGCGCGGACTCAACGTTACAAGCATGCTGTCGTTGGCTGTACCTTTCTTGACGGGATCATATCGGCTCTGGTCCACAAATCACCATCCCTACTCGGACCAGAACACCAGGCCAATGCGCAGGTTGAAGAGGATGATGTGGATGAGTGGGACACTTGGACCATTACGCGCCGAGTCCAGGGTTCAGAAACGCGATTCAATTCGAAGAGCCCTCTTCGTGCTCTCAGCACATTCAACATGATCCACAAGTTCATGCGCATTCTCAATCGCCTGTCGCTGTGCACCTCGGGCGTCATCTCTGCACATGAGGTCTTCGTGGACTTGCAACGCTTGCAGAAGCAGATCTCCGAGCAACGCCCATACAAGGGCCTGGAATACGCTACGCCTCCTCTACTGATTCTTCATCTCACTTCGTCTTTCGCCATTCTACACGTGATCGAGCAGTGCAAGCTGGTGGATGCTTCCGCAGTCTCGGAGAGAGCTCGGAACTTGCGCACGATGGTCAGTCTGCTCGATGACTACGTGGAGGTCACTGGCAATGCCAACTCAACCCCGCTGCTTCGCTGCTTCGCATCCCAGGCCAGAAAGTCCCTGGAAACTTCATCCCAATGTTTCGGAAGTGAAGAAGCGGAACGTCTGAGGGACCGAGTTTCTCGTCATGTGCACATGCTGAAGCTCGAAGGTGCGGGCGGCGGCTGCGATTCTGACGTACCACTATTCCGACATCCAGGAATAAGCACCTCAGTTGATCTTACACTCGAAACCCCCGCCTGGCATGTGCCAGGCTCAGAAGTAGGACGTAGCGATATGGTGGCTGCACCAGTCATATCCCAGATCCCGACGTCCGCTTGGAGTGTTTCTGGAGCGTTGGCAACCCAACCAGCGCAAACACAGGAACCCGAAGACTTTGATGCATTGTTCGAGGAGATCATGACGTCGATCCCAGCTAGCAGGTATGTGTCCTGCGTTGACATCATAGTATATCTGCTAATAACCCTGTGTAGACATGAACCCACATTTGCGGAAAACCTGGGCTTCTATGCGGGCAACATGGACACAGACTTCCTCGAGCAGCTCCAGCATATGCCCGAGGATACATGACTGGCAGAGCGACTGGCAGAGAGCAGTCATACATCCGGGGACATTGATTCCTAGATGTCGCTATATTCATATTTACAACTCATGAGCCAGATCACAAAGACGACACAAGCTCTGTGCAAAACCATCACTCCCAACTCATCTCCTTCCCATCCAGCCACTCCTTGGCCTGCCAATACAACAAGTCATGCTTGCGCCCGTTCACACTGTGCCCTTCCCTGCGATGCCCCGGCAGATCGAGCAGCACCTTGACTCCCATGGTCTGCTCCTGCAGATAGGCCAGGTGACGATACCCCGGCGGATACGCGCGCAGCCGCTCGTGATCCAGCACCGGCACGCGATCCGGCGTCACGGGGATCAGCTTATCCTTCTCGTACCAATGGCGGACAAAGACCGCGCGCCACTGGCCGCCCAGCTCCGGGTGATCGGGGTCGTCGGCCTGCACCTTCTGCCAGAAGAAGATAAAGCGGCAGTCGCTCTCGGCGTCGGCCTCGCACACGCCGCCGGCGTGGCAGGGCAGCTCGGCGAAGCGCTGCGTGATGGTCGCCTTCATCTTGGTGACGGCGCGGGTGGCCGTGGGGTCGATGTCAGTGGTGCTGCCGTGGATGCGGTGCATGATGAACGCGCCTCGGTCCATGCCGGCCTGCGAGGCCTCGATGAAGGCCCGGTGGTGGGTCCGCCCCGTCCAGGTCGTGTAGATGTGCGCGTCCGGGTGGAAGATGGAGCGCAGGTTCTCCCACTCGCAGGCGTCGCGGTAGCAGGGCCAGCCCTCGGCGAGTTCGCGGAGCATGAATCGCTCCAGGGCGAGGTCGCGGGGGCCGTTGTTGCGGATGGCGTGTTGAGGGCGCGAACCGGCGGGGAGGGAGTGCAGGTCGGGCATTGTGTGTGTTGCAACAAGTGTCTCGATGCAATGAATTCTGGGGCTTGTACTGTACAGCATGAAGAAAGTGCGGGGAAAGCCGCGGGGAGCAGGAGACGTTTTAAGGTTCGGAGATCCATGCCGTCGCTGGCCATCGGGAGAGACCCTTCCCGTGTGCGGGTATACTCATCCCCGAGACGAGACCCATTTAAGCCTGCCACTCACGATACATATTGTACCATCCAACGAAAACCCCAATTCTATATTCCCCGTCATCATCTCCATCACATCACACATCAAAAATGGACCTCCCTCAACCCGCACCCAGCAAATTCTCCTACCTTGTGGGCATCGGCGTAACCCACTCCATCGCGCCGCCCATGCACAACCACATCTTCCGCTCCCTCGGCCACGCCGACTGGCACTTCCAGGCCCAAGAGTGCGCCACCGTCGAGGAAGCGATGGCGCTCTTCCGGGCGCCGACCTTCAGCGGCAGCGCCGTGGTCACCATGCCCTACAAGCGGACGATCATGGCGCACCTGGACGGGCTGGACGAGCCGGCCGTGACGCTCGGCGCGTGCAACCACGTCTACCGCGCCGCGGACGGTGCCCTGCGCGGCACCAACACCGATTGGCGTGGGGTGCTCGGGTGCCTGGAGGGCGCCAGCGCGTCGGGGAGGGGCCAGCCCGCGGCGATCATCGGGGCCGGCGGCGCCTCTCGCGCGGCGGTGTACACCCTGCACGCGGAGCTGGGCTGTTCCACGATCTACATCGTCAACCGGGACGAGGGCGAGGTGCAGGAGCTGGCCGACGAGTGTCAGCGGGTGTACGGGGGGGGACTGACGCTCGTGCACGTGAGGCAGGTCAAGCAGGTGGCGGCGCTGCCGGAGCGGCCGTTCTACGTGGTCGGCACGGTGCCGGACGCGGCGCCGACCACGCCCGAGGAAGTCGAGGTGCATGCGATTGTGGAGGCGTTCCTCGCTGCCCCCGGCGAGAGCACCGAGAAAGGCGTGCTGCTGGACATGTGCTTCAAGCCGCGGCGGACGCGGTTCCTGAAGGCGGCGGAGCGGCACGGGTGGACGACGGTGGAGGGGACGGAGATCATCGGCCATCAGATCCAGGAGCAGTACCGGCTGTGGTGCGGGGAGGAGGCGAGCAGGAGACTACCGGTGGAGGAGGCGTGGGCGGTGCTGCGGCGGGCGGCGGAGGCGAGCCCGGCGATCAACTTTTGAGACCGTTCGGTTGTGGATATAGCCGATGCTGGTTTAAATCGGTAGTCGTCGACGTATATAGTCCCGTCTCCAAATATGCAGCCTCTTCCGTCCAGTATGCAAATAAAACCACCACCTCCCACCCCAACCACCATCACCATCAACATAACATAACCTCCCCATCCACACCACCATGCCCTGCACCCCCGCCATCGCCACCATGTCCGTCGGCCGGGCCTGGGTCCACCCGCTCCCCGCGAAACTGCCCCAAATCGCCGCCACCGGCTTCCAGGGCATCGAGCTCTTCTACGAGGACCTGGAATCCCTCGCGCGCGAGCACAGCGCCAGCCCGGGCGCCGAACCCAGCGAACCCAGCCTCCTCGCCGCCGCCCAGACGACCAAAACCCTCTGCGCCGCCCTGGACCTGCAAAGCATCAGCCTGCAGCCCTTCCTCTTCTACGAAGGGCTCCTCGACCGCGCCGCGCACGCGCAGCGCCTCACCCAGCTGCGCACGTGGTTCCGCCTCGCGCACACCCTCGGCACCGACCTGATCCAGATCCCATCCACCTTCCTCCCATCCACCGAAACCACCGGCAATTTGGGGGTGATCATCGCCGACATGGTCGAACTCGCCGAGCTGGGCCTCCGCGAGTCCCCCGTGATCCGCTTCGCGTACGAGAACCTCGCGTGGGGCACCCACGTCGCCACGTGGGAAGCACTGTGGGCCGTGGGGGAGCGCGTCAACCGCCCGAATTGCGGGTTGTGTGTGGATACCTTCAACATCGCGGGGCGAGTGTGGGCGGGCGGATCCGGAGGCAATCGCCGGACGGGTGGAGGGGGAGGGCAATGCGGACGCGGTGCTGGCGGAGTCGTTGGCGAGGCTGGTGCGCACGGTGGATGGCAGGAAGGTGTTTTACGTGCAGGTTGTCGATGCGGAGCGGTTGGCGGCGCCGCGGGGCGAGGGCCATCCGTTCTATGTGGAGGGGCAGCCGGCGCGCATGAGCTGGAGTCGCAATGCGAGGTTGTTTCTGTATGAGCAGGAGAGGGGCGGGTATCTGCCGGTGGTGGCGGTGGCGAGGGCGTTTGTGAAGGAGCTGAAGTTCGAGGGGTGGGTGTCCATGGAGCTGTTCGCGCGGTCGTTGGCGGAGGCGGATCCGGGGGTGCCGCGCGGAGGGGGTGGAGGGGGTGGAGGGCGTGGGAGTTGTTGCGGGTGGAGTTGGGGCTGTAGGGTTTTCTTTTGGATGTATATTCAAGATAGGTAGTATATATGTACGTTTATGGCTGCTATTTTCTTTTTCTTAGACGGTGTAACGACCTCTATACTCGCTCCGCGATACTCCCCCGCATCACCTGCACAGGCGCCTCCCGCCCCGTCCACAGGGCATACTGCACGAACCCCTGCCGCAGCAACACCTCCAGCCCATCCTGCACTGCCCACCCCGCCCGCCGCCCCGCGCGCATCAACCCCGTCACCCGCGGCTGGTACGCCATCTCCACCACCAACCCCTCCTCTGATCCCGCGAACAGGCCCGCCACCTCCGCCTCCGCCACCACATCCCCCGGCACCGTCCCGATCACAACATCCGGCTTCACCTCCGCCACCGCCGGAACCGGGTACTTCACCGCCACAATCTCGCATTGTAACCCCTTCGGCCCGGCTAACCCCTCGAAATCCCGAACAATCGTCTCCGCCTTCGCGACCGTCCGGTTCGCAACCACGATCCGGGCGAAGTGCGCCTGCCGGAGCGCGTAGACGGCGGCGCGGGCGGCGCCGCCGGCCCCGAGGACGAGGCCGGTTTTCCGGCCGTTGACGCTGGAGTCTGAAGGGGGGGAAGTGCGGCCCGGGTTGGGCGAAGTGGTCCCATCAGCTTCGGCGCCGCGACGGGAACAACCCCGGCTAGCAGCGGAAAACTCCGCCACGAGCTCGTACAACCCCCGCCAGTCGGTGTTGTCGTCGGTGATGACGCGGCGGCCGGCCCGCGTCTCCGCGATGAGGGTGTTGATCGCGCCGATCTGTCGCGCGGCGGCGCTGACCTCGTCGCACAGCGGGAAGGCGGTCAGCTTGTGCGGCATGGTGACGCTGGCGCCGCCGAAGGTGGGGGCATCGATCAGACGTTGGACGGCGGCGAGGGAGGGGCATTCTTGGAGGGTGTAGTGGTGGGGGAGGCGGTGGTGGGCGAAGGCGGCGTTGTGGAGGGTCGGGGAGAGGCTGGTGGTGAGGGCTTGGCCGAAGATGTGGTAGGTTTGGGGGTGGGTCATGTTCACAGGTAGGAAGGGCAAGCAAGTGAGAGAGATGAGCAAGGGGGATATAGCGCTGACATGCGACGCTTCTGGGATGCATCTGGTGTGGTGATGTCGATGGGAAAGATTTATAGTCCAGGACGGGTAAAGTAGATAGCCGGGCGGGTATGTTCTGGTATGGAGGATCTGGAAGTATGCGCATGTGTACAGTACGTATACTCACCACTCAACGCAGAACCACCGCACCAAACTAGCTCAACATCCCACCGTCCACACAAGCCATCCCCGCCTCCACCACCCTCCTCCACTGCCCAGCTCTCTCCCCGGCCTGCCCGCGGGGCACAACCTCGACAATCGCGCGCAAGTGATTCACGACCCTCTGCACCTCCTCCTGCAACGGACACCGCCACTTCATCTCCGCCAACACCCACTCCGCCCCCATCTCCCGCCCCACCACCTCCTCAAACACGGCCTCCAACCGGCTCCGCTCCGCCTGATCCTCCTCCCCGTCCCTCGCATTCCACAGAAACGCCCTCACCGGATTCCACCGCGGCGCCGCCACCACCCCGCTAAACTCCCAATCCAGCACCGCGGTAATCGGACAGCCGGGCCGCGTCGGATCGCACATGAGATTCGCGCAGTGGAGGTCCTTGTGCGCAAGCACATAGGGCACATCGTTCAGGCGGGCCGCGCACGCGGGCCGCTGCACCGCTTCCCTGAAGGCACATATGCGCGGGACCAGATCCCGGTAGGGCTGGAGGGCGGAGTGGATGGCGATGGCGTCAAGGTACCGCTCCAGACAGCCGACGGTGAACGCCACGTAGTCCGGGAATCCGGCGGGCGGGGTGGGGTTGAGCGTCTCCAGACTGATCGTCCCGTCCGGGGTTTCGGTTTCTGTTCCCGTGACCATGGCTGATGGAGACCAGTATTTCTCCAGGTCGGGCTTCTGCCAGTAGGTTTCGTCGATGGGCGGGCCCCGCGCGACGTCGCCGGACGCGGAGAGCGTGAGACCCCCCACGTAGCCGTCTGGCCAGGGGTGGGCGTGCAGTTCGATCAGGTATTCGGCCAGCTGCCGGATTAGTTGGGTCTTGGTCGACTCCGATAGACTGGGGTAGATCGTGTCGAGGCTGACGCCGGGGGCTTTTTCGAGGAGCGTGAATTCGTGGCCGAGCGGGTTGGTCTCGGTCGCGTCGTAGTGGATGATCGCGGGCACGGGGATGGTGGTGTGTGTCCGGACCCAGGTCATGACGCCTACTTCGTTGCGGGTCTTGATGCGCGGCAGTTGGCGCCCGGAGACGCGGAGGACGAGCGTCGTGCTGCCGTCGGGGTTGGGGCGGGCGGGGATATTTGTGGCGCGTGATGCGGCGAAGGTGATAAGGTAGATTGAGTGGAAGGCCGCTCTTACTTCGAGGGGGGTGATGCTGATCGGGGTGGGGAGGGAGAGGGAGTGGATTAATGCGGTGATGCTCTCCGCGCTCAGCGCGGGGGGAAGGTAGCTGGCGGTGCTCATTCCAAAGATGTAGATGACAAAGGAATGATGGAGAAGTTGTGCTTGTGCTTGAGGAAGTATCGATGATGGAGACGATGCGTTTGTGCTTGATGAAGTAGCGATGATGGAGACGATGTGTTTGTGTTTGAGAAAGAGGTATTGATTGATAGAGATTGAAGTGAACAGTGGCAAGGTGTGATATTTATCATCGTCAGACGACGCTAAATTCAGTGATTATCCAGTACGTCTCTCATAGTCTCGTTAGCTGACATGGAAGCAATTACTAGCCAGCCTAGTCTGGCTGCGATATTGCATCGCCTGTCAGGTGCGTACCATTGGCCAAGCATGGGAACTAAAGCAGTAAGCTTACGCTAAGCAGTCCAATCTATACTCAGACTGGATAAAAGCATATGGCTCATATCGACTAATGTGTTATCATCTCATCGACCCATTCTTATCAGCGGTCATCTTCCAGTTCACTCCGCTGTCGGTCCGATCCAGGGATCGACCGTTCACGTGCTGTTTGCTGGTTGACAGGCAAGAACTGCTCATCCGTTCGATTGAGGTTTCAATGCCTTAAGTCTCGATTAATTGAGGCTAGCTTTCCTCTGGAATGCAATCAGATAGAGCTGGACTCACAGACATTTTCTTGGCAGCCAACGGAGTGCCTAGGGCGACAGCGCGCACGCCCTAGTCGTGGCCAACGACCAAAATAACCACAACAATCCATGTTCATCGAATGGAGAAGCGCCCACCTGGAAACTACAACAGGAGGCTCCAACTGATGACATTCATTGGCCCAACAAAAATAACCTCAAACTCAACCCCACCCCCAGCGCCAAGCTCAGCGCTTATGCTTCCGCCTCTTCCCCCACCAGCCCTCCTCTACCATTGATAAAAGTATAAGAACAGTCTCCGTCCAACACTCGATAGAAACAATCATAACCCTCAAATATATAAAGCCCACATGTAAGGAGTACAGTACAACCCAATGTCCAACGAAGAATCCACCAAGCCCCTCCGCCTCCTCTCCCTCGGTAAGCCCACCCAACCCCACCCGAGTTTCCAAACCCCAATCAACCCTGGCCCCCCGCCTTCCACCCCCCCGAGTCAAAGCTAAACCCCACCCAAAAGACGGCGGCGGCATCCCCGCGCTCAGCCAACTCACCATCCTCAAATCAATCACCCTCGCCATCCAGCAACAGCACGCCCTCGCGGCGCCCCCCCGACCCCACGAGATCTTCGACCTCATCGGCGGCAGCGGCCACGGCGGCCTGCTGGCGCTGCTGCTAGGCCGCCTCCGCCTCACCATCGACGAGACCCTCACCGAGTACCGCCAGCTCGTGGAGCGGGTGTTCTCGCACCGCAAACGCCACCGGGGCGGGCGCGGGCAATACAGCGCCCGCGCGATGGAGGCGGCGATCAAGGACCTCGTGGGCCGGTACGCTCCTCCCCGGCACCCGGATGCGGAGACGATGCTGCTGCTCGAGGACAACGCGAATCACGCTGAGGGGGAGGGGGAGGGGGAGGGGGAGGGGGAAACGGGCTGTAAAGTGTAAGTTTTGACTTTCCCCGAGGAAAAGGAATTTGCCCCTGACCAAGACTGATGCGTTCCAGCTTGGTCTGCGTGCGCAGCACGCAGGCGATGGAGCACGCGCGCCTGTTCTGCTCGTATCGGACGTATCGGGCGGGCGACGACCCGGACCTAACGGTCTGGCAGGCGGCGCGGGCGGTGACGGCGCATCCGGGGCTGTTCAAGCCCGTGCGAATCGGGGACGAAGAGTTTGTGGATGGGAGTCTCGGGACCAAGAATCCGGGTCGTCTGCTGCTCGACGAGGCGCGGCGGCTGTTTGACGGCGAGCGGCGGCCCGTGGGCTGCGTGCTGAGTCTCGGGGCCGGGAAGCCCCCGCCGGTGCAGCTGGGAAGGCCGGGGCTCTTCCAGCGGCTGCTGCCGACGAAGATTGTCTCGGTGGTGGAGGCGCTGAGCTTCGAGGCGGAGACCGTTGCGCAGGATCTGGAAGGCAGGTTTGAGCACTCGCCGGGCGTCTATTTCCGCTTCAATGTTGGGGAGAGGGTGGCCGGCGTGGGGATGGCGGACTGGGAGCGGTGGAGTGAGGTGGAGAGTCAGACGGTCGACTATCTGGCTGCGTTTGAGGTGCAGAATACAGTGTTACGGGCTGCGGAGGCATTGTATGGCAAGGCACTGGAGAAAGGGACAGACACGGCGGTGACAGTGTTTGATTTGTGAGGGTAGACGCTGTAGTTAAAGATTGATGCTCATATGTAGGGCTAGCTAGCAAGAAACTTCAAGTTGATTCATCCTCCCAAACTAAGGAATCAATCGCAGCAGTAACGTCACAACGTGCAAGCACCTAATGCGCCTTCTTCGGCTGCCGGATCATACAATACAGCTACCCACAAATTAGCATCCACCGCCACCATACCGACCCAAAAGCACATACCTTGCACGCATCCTTCCCATCGAGACAATCAATCTCCTCAACCACCTCGAACCCCAGCTTCTCATAGATGACCAGATTGGGGAACCCCTTGGAGCTCTCGAGGTAGCAGGGCATGCCCTCCAGATCGGCCTTCTGGGTGACGGCCTCGACCAGCTTGCGGCCGACGCCCAGGCCGCGCATGGCCGCGTTGACGGCCAGCACGTTGCAGAAGTAGTAGCCGCGGGGGTCGGACCAGAGGCGGGCGTGGGTGCGCTCCTGGCGCTGCTTCCACTGCCAGTAGCGCCGGACGTTGAGCCCGCCGCGCCCGCCGAAGCGGATGTTGAACAGCAGCTGGCGGAACGAGAGGAGCCAGTCCTGCGCCCACACCGTCCACGTCACCGGGGCGCCCGCCGGCTGCGGCGGGAACCACCAGCACACGCCCGCGATGTCGCTGTCGCTGTTGTTGTTGTTGTCGTCGTCGTCGTTCGAAAGAAGGGCGGCCTTGTCGTCGTGGGTGGCGCTCGCACTCGTCGGGGCGGTCGCTTTGGCGATGTAGATGGGCGCGTGGCAGGAGAGGCCGTATTGGAAGTGGGCGGCCATCGAGGCGGCGTTGCGGTGGAGATTGAACTGGGGGGTGTTTTTCTCGCGTGTTATTGATGGGTCTTTGAGGGCAGGAATGGGAAATGGGAAATGGGCGTGGCTCTACATGTATCCTTATCATACATCATTCGGAGGAGGAAGGAAAGAGGCAGCGATGGGGGACGGGGTAGGTTATCGCTGCCTCGAATCCCTCTCTTCTCCGAATGGAGACATACTTACCCCAGATCTCTTGTTGAATATCCAGCGGAAGAATGGATCATCGGCAAATGCTTTCTGGATGCATTCTACGGCCGCGGGGATATCCGCTTTAGTGAGAGGCAGGACTTCGATTGCCATGATGGTGTTGAAGGTGATGATGAAGATATCAAGAACAGAAAGTAGGTCAATGGCAATGCGATTCTCAATTCAATTCCTACTGTGTCTGCGAATGGGTTGCGAGAGAGCAATGGTGTATGCGTGAGAATGGCGGCGGAGGGGGATAAGCGAGATCGCCATCTATTGATGGGAGTCGACCGGACTGACAAGAGTAGAGGAAAGGAAGCAAGCAGTGAGAGAGGGGGGAGGAAGAATTGAGGTGGTACGGAGGAACGACCAAACAGTTGGGACTGGGTTGTTGGGATGCTTGCAGGGTGAATTGAGAGAGGGTGCGAGGAGAGAGGAAGACAGTGAATGGATGAGGGTAGAGTGAAAGACTTATACCGACGCCATCGTTTGCTCAGATTCCGGACCACAGCACGGTGGACGGAGTACCAGCAACCCCCAGTAGCCCCCAGTATAAGCCCGGCCCAGCCCATTCGTCCCAATCAGGCAAGTCCTACTCCGCCGCCCGTGACGTCCAAGACTATCCCGCTTTTAGGAGTTCGACGCGTAGGCGGGGCCAGAGTCACGGGACTCATTGAGGGTCCTCGAACCAATCATGCGCTGCAGATCGACCTCGTTTGGTCATTGCCCAGCTGGCTAGGCGATTTCCGGCAGGTTGTGCCGGGGTTATCATGCTTCCCTGTGAGCCTATCAGCGGCGGTCGATACAGCAGGGCTTATCGTGGTCCCAAGATTGCAGAAACATTGATCGATGATGCATTGCTTCCACTTCTTTATTGGACACGTCGACGCCAGATCTTGCCTATACGAGAATCCCTGACTTCAGGGGCTGCAAGTTGTTACCGACGAGGAGTGACAAAAGTCCATTTGGCTTCGGCATTTCCCACCACTCTCCACCTCCTATTTTGAGTCGCATCATCCTGCTCATTTGTTGCATCTTCTTCTCGTTTCACTCCGACTCTGGCCGCGTCACAAAATGCCTGTCGTCCTCGTGCATTGGTGCTGCATGCCGCCTAAGGATAAGTTAGGTTCTTGTGCCGGGTGGGGGATAGATTTCCAGGAATGTCCTCGTACCACGAATGATTTCATAACGGCCGGACTCGTGACAAAAGTGGTGTCTCGGGACCGAGATTCGGTGACACCTGGCGCACAGCATAGTTTCCATTCTTTCGGAGTACCGTAGATCATTTAATTGAGTAAACGGAACCTCTTCGCCTGGAGCCACCATCGACGTCAAAGGGAGAGAAGATGCGGAAGATGCTCACCGCTCGACGAGCGCCAAGAAAACCACCTTCAATTCTCAGACATAAGCTCCTTACAGAAAACAGTGTGGCATTGTGTATGGAGTGGAAATGTAAGAGACGCATCTCCTCGAGAGGTTACCAAGCATGATTCTGGAGTAAGTAGTTAGGCACTACCGACTCTTGGTTATCATCTTCGTCTGAACGCATTCTCTCCTTGCACGTTGGTCGCCTCACCAACACATGCATACTCATGAAGGAGGATGGCTTTGGTACATTATAGTGTCAGACATGGAATCAGACCGACATTTGGCTACGTAATGCCGAGACTTTCCGCGAGCAACCTCGACGGATCGAATCAACCCCGGCGTATGTCATGAGGAGGCACCCCTCCTCACGTAATGACAATGGCTTTTCGAAGATTGGCTCTGACCCGGAGTCCTTTTGTGGTCGGCTCTCAGAGACTAGACTTCAGTATCAATCTCAGAGTGATATCAGCAAAAGGTTATATTAGATTTCCGTTCGGCGAGAATCTGCGATCCAGTTCATCCAACCGACCCGGCAGGTGGCCCGAGAAGCTTAAAGAGGCTGCCAGCACCACGTAAGAGATCGAGGGTAGAGCATCTTGGTCGTGTCATCTTCTGAGACTAGTTATCAACCTGTCTCTTCTCTTCTGAAACTTTATAGTTTGACAGAAGCTAGAATGCTGACTGACTCTCAATAAGTTCTTTCAGCTAGTAGATGTTCTGACAGTGGTCAAGCGGGACCCGTTCGTAAGGTGATCTTGGAGTCCGTCCGGACACGGCTAGCGGGCCGGATGCCCCCACTTCTTCCACCAGATCGTGATCGGAGCCGAGTGGAGTAGACGTAAGAAGCAGCCCTGATGACCGGAGATGATGTGGGACCAGGAGGAGACACAACTGGAAATGCTGAAGACTTAGCCTGAGGGAGGTCGACAGACTCGGGGGGGAGCGAGCTGACCCCCTGACTCGGATACAACACTCCGTCCCAAACTGGAAGGACCCTTCACTGCCTCCATCCATATCTCGATTTCATGAGGGGCAGTTGAATCGGGTATGAAATGCGCCGCTCCCCGTGTATTCCCTTGGTCTACGGGTTCCGGACGCGATGCTGCTCACGGGATGCAATTGACACGAACTAGACGTGGGCCGCACGATCCGATAATTCTGTTTCGATGCGACTTGTGACTAACCAGACTTTCAAAGTCGATGGTTCTGTGAAGATTGTAGTGCCAAAGGGCGAACGCCAATGTGCACTCCATGCATAGTTGGTGTGAGGGTGTTGATGTACAGTGCTTAAAACTTAACAATTTGAATGTTTGCGGCTAGTCGATTTAGGCTCGACGACACGACCATCTAAGAGACTTGTGTCTGATGAGAAGGGTCTATCCCCTTTGGAGGCGGTAATATCTGTGCGTCTTAATGACATTGAGTAGTCATTTCCGCTCGCAGGTACGGGAGAGGAAATATGGCCCTGGAAGCGCTTAGCGCATTCACTGCCGACAGACAACCTTGAAAACATTGAGACCAGACAAGCCAATGATATCCATCTTCTTTAAGAATGGGTGGATGAGATCTGCCTTAGCTGCAGACGTCAAGGAAACCTCCAATTGTATCAAGTTGTTTGATGGTTTCTAGATCAGTACGCATCAACGTCCAGACACTCTCGCTTGTGTCAAGACACAAGGCCTTGTGGTTGATGGCAGCCTTCATAGTGCTTCGTATCCTAGTGACTTCAATATAGCCCGTACGTGTATAAAGTCTTCCACTGACCATAATTCTTTTCCATAATTCATTCTGATGGAAGATCCGGATCGAAGCATAGGCTGATGCCTGGATGTATGAAAGCAATTGTATCCCCAAGTGCTTCCCCAGTCGCATCGTCGCCAGAGTCATCTCGTCAGAGTGATTGACGAAGCGATAAGTGAACACGCGATGGAGTAACCAATGCTGTGCAATGCGACTCGATTACACAGAGGTCAGGGATAATAGCCTGTATAGAGTCTCCTCGTGGTTTAGAAGACCATCACGACAGCCAGATTGAGACTGCACTTCTAATGCCCTCCGGAGACACGATGAACCAAAAGCCCGAGTTCGAACCGGTTCGCAACTGATTGGGCCATTTTGTTTGAACCGAAGCGTTCTTGTAAGTCTTCAGTCGGAGAGCCCAAGGCCGGTCATCGGGAATCTCAAGTCCCCATGGAATCAATCACGTGGATCCAACTGGGTCCATACCCCCCGAAACGAGCCACCAGAATGCTAACAATAGAGCATTTTCTACATTTTCTCGAGCGCATGGACGGAGAATGGGCTGGAGTCGGAAACTTCTGCTTGTGGAGTAACCCCAGCCAAGAACATCAGAAGGCGCATGCCCAGTGATACATTGTATCCTCCGCGACACCTTGGGGGTATATCGCGTGATCAGACCTGTACCCCATTGAACTTCACACTGTATCGATAGCATGGAAGAATTGCATGATGGGAAAGAAAAAGAAAAGGCTACTGACCTTGTGTGCGTCCTTCAGGCTTGAAAAGGAGGTTTTTGGGGACGGTACCCTTAGAACGAGCACAAGACAACGTGAAACAAAGTGCTGCATTAACAATGACTGAAAACTGCGCATACTGAGTCAATGCCGAGGGAGTCCCCCTACGCTGTCTTCGGAAGTGTATTAGTCTCCGGGAAATCTCTGGTGAGTCCATATTAAAGAGACGAGGATCACACTAACTTCTCGATGCTTGGCGTGAGTTGTGGGCACTGTAATAGCATCTGTGAGCTAGCGAGCTTAGGACCTTGTCAACTGCTGGATGCAGAGGATGGCAATGATGCCATGGCGCATCCAATCAAGCTCCTAGTCTAGATGCAAAGTGCAATCCACCATAGGGACGGCGAACTACCATTCAACCGAGAGGGAACGTGCAAGAATAAGCATCCAATGATCTACCTTTACAAGGGAGGAAAGTCTAAGTGGCCGCAGCACAATTTGGGTTTCTCGAGGCAGTGATGACAGAGGAGATAGGCCTAGGGTTGCATTTGCAGCGATTTGAAAAGCTCTGTTCACTCCCATTCGGGCCGTAATGAGAAGAGTGGTGAGTGCATCCGAGCCGTCCGCATCAGCACACCTTAGCCCTACCAACTTGGCAGAACGATTACGCCTTATATGTCGAATGAGGCTGAATAAAATATGCGAGCTCGACAGCATGGAGCAGGAAACCTGTCACCCGGACGTATCTGGTTAAACAGCTTATCTGCTGTCGTGGTTCGTTTAGAGCCGGGAGAAGCATCGAATCGGAAGAGTGACAGTGACACCGGCAAGGTATCGGCAACCATCCGAGGTATTTTCTGCTGCATTGCCGGCATAAAGATCAGGATCTGGCATTACAGCGAGCGGACGGTCATGGCTATCTTGTGAATATCTAAATTATGCGGTGAAAGACTGGGCAGGAATCAGTCGGCTTCCTAGGCAGCACTACCAGTGACTATTACAGAACGAGAAGTAGTAAGATATAGATGGTTCAATGGTAGTAAATACTATACTACAAACAGTAGGATATTGCGAACGGTTTGATCGGCACTTTGAGCGAGTATATTCTGGTAGACTATGCCAGCATAGCCTAAAAACAGCAACATGTTGTTGCCACTGCACGGGGGGGGCACACAGCCACAGGAGGGGGTCCACCTTTTCTATTTGTAGCAGCTCGTGCCTTTGAGATGACGACGAGAGCTGAGGAAGCTGGACGCGATAAAGAATCACCCGATCTCGGAGCACGGTTCTTGTCAGCCCCTCCCCCGCCAATTGATTGTCCATCCCCAATGCCGGCAGTCGAATGATCCCGGGGATAGAAGGGCGTGGCAGTTTTGTTGATGTTCCCAATCCATCCGGCTCTGCACCGGCCCGGTCGGTGGCTGGCAGTGAAAGTGAGCAGTGGGGGGCGGACACCGCCTCGATAATTGCCCAATTCAGTAGTTTGAGAGGGCTAGGGCTAGAGGCATCACGCGTCGGTCAACCTATTTTGGTTGGTAGGGCGGAGTGAGGTTTGCCGGGCGGTGTGAGTTTCCCGGCGGCACCTCCGCCTGACCACGTGCCGCTTGACCTACTTGAGGAAAGAAAGGCAAACGCGCGCGCACCCGCCCCGCCCCGCGCCGGAAACACGACTCACTTCCTTCTAAGGTTCACCGAGGCATCGCCGAACGCGGTCGCAGAATCCCGATCGTTTGTTTGTGGTTGTCACAAGTCTGCGTTCTTATGATGAGTGTCCGGTTGAGTCATCAGGGATTGGTGGTTGAGATAGACAAGGCCATCCGAAGTGGTTGTTGGGATTGTTTCACTCCTCACCGGACAGCCGCAGTTGCTCATGGAGATAGGCCCGCCCCTCGGTATTGGCAAACCCACCGATTCCGAAGGCGGGAATGATGCGACACATCCGCGTCAGCGACGCCCCGATCCAATCCCGACTCACTCGCGCCATCCGGTCCGCGGCAGGAATCGTCATCGGTCGGTTGTAGAGGTCCAGACCCAGCAGATGGATCGGGGTACTGATGAGTTGGATCGAGGCTGGGATGGCCAACTGCGCAAGGAGGATCTTGGCGTACTCGCTCGAAGCGACCGAGTCTGGGATGGACGTGGAGACCATCGCCGGGAGGCTGAAGGAGCCGAAGATCGTCAGGGCGTCGCGGATGAGGAAGGCCGAGTAGGTAGCAAAGGGAATGGAGCGGGTGACGGAGCGGAGGATCTTGCTCTGGGATGCCGCGGCGGCGGCGGCGGCTGGTTTGGTGGTGCCTGTGGCTGCCGGAGTCGATGCCGCTGCAGGGGGCGGGGGTGTGGTTGTCCCCGCAGTGCTGGTGTTGTGGTTGTGGCCGAAAAGTTGAGCGAACTTGACGTCCTTCCAAATGCCGACGGAGGAGTTAACCACGAACGTGGTCAAGAAGGTCGACGTCGTGGCAAGTGCGTGGTCGATATGAGGATAGACCTCGCTGAGGACGGTCTCGGTGGCATTCGCCGCGGCAAACGTTGCAGTGTAGAGGGACCAGACGAGCAGACTGGGTCGCGAGGTGAGGAAGGTCGCAGGTTGCGTGATAGAGAGCCACAGGTGTCGACGAAATGCGGGCAGAAGAGGTTGATTGTGAGAGGACTTTTCCACCACCAGTCTAATATGAGGGTCAATACGTGCATTCGCTCTCGAGAAGCCAGGTGAGCTGTACCTGTCCAGAATCATCACGGCCGGAGTGACCAAGGCTGCTGAGCCTGCAGCAACCGTGAAATCCGCCGTCAGAAGTTCTGCCAACCGATTGCGCTGTAAGCTCCACGGGAGCGTCTGCTGGAGAACGAAATCATGATCCATGGTGATGTTGAGTAGAAGGGCACCCCTGGCCCTAGAAAGGTGACGGTGGGGGTTCCAACAAAAGAGATATTCTCAGGCTATCCTATAAACAAAGGAAAGGCGTGGAAAGAATGGTGTAGTAGTAAGGGTATCTAGTATCCAGTCAGTCAGACATGCACACGGGCAATATAGGGGATAGGGCCACACTCACCTATGGATGCATACAAATCGCTAGAACGTAACGCTGAACTGGATATGAAAGGAATGAAAATAGCAGACGGGCGACAAAACGAGGAGGGTCACCGCGGGGACCCAGCGTGATAATAAAATAATACAACCGAACCAAATAAGGTAATGGGTGTATCCCAAGGTTGGGCAACGTCAATAATTCCCACAGTGCACACCACCTAGACTAAGCACTGGTGGCACTGGCTGGCACTGCACTGAACAAGGAACAATATCCGTTCGGAGCGAGGGCATCTTCGGCGGGTGTGACCAATGGAAGCCAACCGGGCCGGGACCCGGGTAGCCTCGGGCATAAAAAATGATAGGCAGCCCCAGGCCGATGCTGCTACATAATGGAAACTGAGGCTGTTGGTTGTGGGTGTGGATCGTGTTCTAGAAGGAGAACACGACTAAGGTGAACTGGTGAAGTGAAGGTGAGGAAGACTGAGGGGGGAGGGGCAGTCCTCAGGGGGTGGGCTTCGCTATTGGGCCATGATGAGACGAGGGGCGTGAGCCTGCCCAGTGCCCGCAGTGGCCTGCTTAATCGGACTCTTTTTCACCGCTGATTGACTTGACTGGCACGAAGTCTGCAGTCAGAAAAGTTAGCATGAATAGATTGGATCTGTCGCAACTGTACGGAGTACTCACATAGTAACCAGTCTAGCTTACTTCACACCTTCCAGAGGTGACACGGTAGAAGAATTGGCCGAAATGTAGCCATTCCCAACTCCTCGGCGGGAACCACGGGTAGGGCCCGACTGGGGGATCAGTGGGTTCGTAACCCTGATAATCACCCACTAATTTGCAATAAATAAGTCTAATACTTGGGAGCTTGAACCTACCACCAATCACCACCGCCAGCATCGCCCTTCCTCAATAGATAAGGATGGTCCGTCGATGTGCCCCTCTTCCCGATCCACCGAGCAAAAACAGAGAGGGCGCGGAGATAACTACGGCGGCGAGTCACGCCAGTTGAGTCGCTACGCTGTCCTTCTCGGTACGGCGGCGTCAAATCATCAAAGCCCACACTGCATTGACTGCTGCTCTTCGGGCCCTAAAGCAAATAAGAATGCCTATTCTAAACCCCCCGCCCCGCCTTTCTCTCCCGTAATTCGAAGCACCCGGGTGTTCCCATCCCTATTCATGAATCAAGCAATACTGGTCCAGAACTGCAAACGAATGCCCTGTAGCAAACAAAAAACGCTCTCAAAACGAAGTCATGATATTCGGTCGCTGGTGTATTTCCGCCGGGGTTGTACTGGCGACTCGAGTAGTCGGGGTCATCCCATGTGCCCTCACATGATCACACAGCAGGAATTCTGCTTCTTCGCCGAGGTGTAGAACATCTTCGACTGTGCACTCAGACCCTCCGACTTGGATACCAAGTCGTCGATCTTCTCGCCGCGTTCGAGGACCTAGTTTAGAGAGTCAGCCCTGTCAACTGCCTGACCACCTGCTGCAACCCAGGACTATCAACTCACACTCTCGATGGTCTTGTGAAGTACGATCTTCGTCTCATCCAGCTCCTTCTGGATCTTGAGGATGCTGTCCACCTGGTGAGGGTCCTGGTAGGCTTGGATGTAGGTCTTCAGCGAGGGGAAGGAGATCGGTTCCCGCGAGGAACCAGCGTTCGGGTGGAGGGTGAGGAACTCGTCAAGAGTCTTGGAAAGGACCTGGTGAGCGGCGAGCGAAGGGTACTCGTTATCACTGATGATGACACCGGCGATACCCTGGGTGCGCGCGTATACGTGGAATGTGAAGTCTGCGATCTGGCGGTCAGGGGCTGATGGTCGAATAGGACGTCGAGACAACGGGCGGAAAACTTGCCTTGCTCTTGAATATCCTGTCGTTGGCCTTGTTTCGTGCGTTCGGCGACGGTCTTGCTGAACATGGTCATGAACTCGCTAATGCTACCCCTGGTAAAGCGCGAGTAGCTGCTAAGCTCACGCTCGGCGCAGAGCTCCACCGCGGGGGCCTGGCCATTTTGGAGGATCTAGATCGGCGTAGGCGTTAGATAAAGTTGTCACAAGAGAAGGAAGAAAAAAGGAGCACTCACTCCGATGTAAACGATCTTCATGTTGACGACGACGGGGGGTTCTGTGAGGCTGACGTCGATGACCAGCCGAAAGCTTGCGGGGAGACGGTTGAGGTTGCGCTTCTCACCGCCTTGGCGCCTGGGGCATCCGTGCCTTTCTTTGTAGTCGTCATCACGTGTTCTTTCTCAATCTATCATCATGAATTATATCTGGGGAGGTACTGAGTGTGTCCAAGTAACTTCATTATCCAGAGCTTTCGAGAAGCTATCTCTCATCAATACACTTTTATGCTAGACGGAAGAAAGTGTCCATACCGCCGGACCCCATCACCAGAATAGTCCACTTGCATGTGGCTTGATCGATATATATACTTTAGTACCACGATTGCCATGTGTTGACATTGACACAACAAGCCGTTAGCATGCTCCACTGCAGCAATTAGTCGTCGCCATAGCTTATTTTGATCACGCAATATCTATGTTCTCAGGCACAATACGCAGTACTTCAAGGTTAAATCAATGACCACGTTGTTGATTTGCGAACACAAGTTTAGGCCGGATTCTCTATCGGACCCGCCCCGGTATACATCAAGAGAAACGCACTAGAAGTGACTACGCATGATTGGCGATATAACCTGCAAAACTCATGAAAGAGAGTACCATCGTATGGTTAATCAGAAATTGAGGAGCAAACCGACCGAGTACGGTTTCGCGGATCGCCCACAGCACCAAGCATCGAGGTTGGTTATCGTTGGTGCGGCCTTGGCCACGGAGGCCACTACTGATACGAGTATGCAACTACATACACCCACGATCAAAAGGATCCCTCTGAGAGTGGTCATGGCTTGCATCTGCACAGACCTCTCCATGCGTTCACAAAGACTGTCTGAGAAAAGTAGGTCGGTTGTCCGCCGTCGAGCATAACGTCGCAATGAATATTCTCCGATCCGTACGCACTCCACCCTGCACTCCATTGTTGAGCTTAACATAATACTAGTCTTGGGCAAGCTCTCCCAGCAGCTAACAGAATGCAAATGCAGGTCAACCGAGATGTATAAACTCTCTCTGGAAGAATTGAGCTAGTCCTGCATGACTCGCAGATCCTCATAAAAGAGTCCGAATCAGTTGCGCGTTCGAAGGGGCAATTGAAGGTTAGGATTGGAAGGAGAGAAGAGACACAGATTGAGTCTATGTGGATAACCATGTGAGGAATTTTCCTCCCAGCATGCAAAGTTTTTTTTTTCTCCGCTAACATGCACGTTCTTGCTCAGTATATTGGGTCTAGAATATTTGTTGTTGTTTTCTATGACTCGTTCTCTTCTCTCCCTTGTTGGAACAATTGAAGACCCGCGATAAGGAGTGGAATGCCAGCCAGAATGAAAAGTCAATGCCACTGTTTCCGGGACAAGATCTGCTCACGACTACCCCTTCATGAACTTAAACTAAGCATCTGAACCAGGGACCAAAGGGATCAATGAAAGAAAGAGCCCTGGACAATGTCACATTCGGTCGCAATCATGATGTCCGAGATCTTGGGTGCCGTGCAACGCCGTCCCGTCATTGTAACGCGCCCCAGCGCCGCAACCGGAAAGCTTCCCTTGCTAGGAATGCAACGGAGAATTGGAATGCCCGAGCTAACAACATCCTGTCCACCAAACAATGGAAGGGCTGGGGCAGAGGTAAACATCAACCACAAACAGACCTTCTGAAAAGGCATATATACCGTCTTTTGCTCCGCCGTTTTCAATCCCTCCTCATCATCATCTCTCACTCTCTCACTCCAATCAAACAACCTATCAAACCTCCAAACCAAACCCTCTTCACCACAATCATCACCATGCGTTTCTTCGCCATCCTCGCTGCTGCCACTCTGGCCACCGCCACCGCTGCTGTCGGTGGTCCCTCCGCCCGCAACCTTGAGGTCCGCGCTGCTCAGGGCGACAAGGGCGACAAGCCCCGTTACACCGTCCCCGATGACTGGACCGTCGAGCAGGGTTCTGCCAAGTGTGGTAACCAGGCTCAGCTCTCTTGCTGCAACAAGGCCACCTACGCCGGCGACACCACCACCATCGACGATGGTGCTCTGGCCGGTCTCCTCGGCAACATTGCCGGTACTGGCTCTGGCTCCGAGGGTGTTGGTCTCTTCGACCAGTGCTCCAAGCTCGACCTTGAGAGTATGTCTTTCGCCAGCACAATCCTATCATCTTCTTCGAGAAAGGAAGTCCCAAGAATAAGAAATGCTAACATTGACCCTTTCTCCCACAGTCCCTATCATCGCCATCGACGCCCAGGACATCCTCAACCAGCAGTGCAAGCAGAACATTGCCTGCTGCCAGTACAGCGGAGCCGACGCTGTGAGTTTCACCCCCAAAGCTCCCCGATTGACCAGAAGAGCGGTTAAACTAACACAACTGAGCAGTCCGACGACCTTCTCGGTGTCTCTCTTCCCTGCATTGCTCTGGGTTCCATCATCTAAGCGAGCCTCTCTGCACGGCTGGATGCAAGGATGGGCGAAATTGCTCTTTTCTTATTCTTCTGTTCTTTTTGGCAAGAGTAGACCCATTTCCGGACTTGGTTCCTTTCACTAGACTGCCCTTTTTAAAAAAGTGATTCCTAGTCTACATAATTACACCTTAATAAATACCACCGCTTAATTCTACACACAATGTCTTTGAATCCGTAGGGTATAAAAGAGAGGGAGACTGTCTACTACAATCTGGCAATTGCAACCGTCTCATTTGTTAGGTACCGGTAATTGTACAGTTCTCCTGAGCGCACAAATCCCTTTCCCCCCAGTGAACATTCGCTAACGGCACTCCGACACACGCACCCGACAAACTCTGCTGACAAGAACTCGGATCCATCGGAAGACCTCGGTCATCGAATCGCCAGTAATCTGGATATAACATAGCAAGAACACTACAATCCTGCAAGTATAATGCATAAACCTTCCCATGCCAGCGGTGCCCTAGTTATCCTACCGAGGTTTCGGAGTTTACAAGTTTCCGAGGTGATATCGCTCCTGGAACAGCACACTAATGGCCACGGGCTTGAGAAATGCGCCAACTCGAAGAAGACCTTTTGTCTAAACCAAGCAGTGTACTACTGCGAAAGCTTCACTGTTAAATCTGCAAATGGCGGAGCTCCGAACAAGCTCGCCAGTGACCCGCAATGCTGCTTCTCGAGGTCCCACCCACTCCGAAAAACTGGGAGACGAGAACTGCTCCTCCGTAATGGCGTTGCCCCCAAGAAGCCTCTCTCTCTACCGCGCAAGATAGCTCATTACCAACGTGCCTCAAAATTGGCCCAATGCCTATTCATTTTCCTTTTCGATGGGGTCTGCGCTGCAAGGGTTATACTACAGTGCATATGCAGTGGACCATGCCTTAAGTCACTCCATGCCAATGGGGGAGCAAGAAGAATCGTTTGGGTTTTCCCTAAAGCACGACGATAGGATCACTCCTAATTAAAGTTCCCACGAAGCTCGAACGACCTTTGCCAGGCGAGAA
This sequence comes from Aspergillus indologenus CBS 114.80, assembly GCA_003184685.1. Lineage (NCBI taxonomy): Eukaryota > Fungi > Ascomycota > Eurotiomycetes > Eurotiales > Aspergillaceae > Aspergillus > Aspergillus indologenus. The sequence continues at coordinate 27,108 of KZ825673.1, forward strand.
ATGCCACGTCCCATCTCCTCTCGCTGCCACCGCAGATCAGCAATCTTGACCCAAGCCCAACCGCAGAGGATGGGCAGAATATCCACTTACCGTCGTCATGGAGAAGGAAAATCGAAAGTTCGTCACTGCCGGTTTCGCGCCTCGAGTTTGGGTTGTTACCTTGTCCTCCCCTTGCCAGGGATGGTAATATGAGCCGGGAGTCAAAAGGACCTTACTCGGACTCAGGATCAGTAACAGTCCCCCAGCGGACAATACCACAAGAAGGTCAGAGGTTACTCAGGTAAGCAAAGGAGCAAGCGTACCCGTTCTTCGACCAACATCTCCCAGAGATGCTCCGCGAAGCATTCCTCCGGATCCTCAAGAGATTGATCGTGGCGCATTTTCTGGAATGTCGGGTTGGCGTGGAGGTGGAACTGCGCCCAGATGAACATCCCGCCCGTTGGCGGCACGAACGAGAAGATCGGGACGGCGTCGAGAACGGCCACGAGGGTGGAGTCGGCCACGTCGAGGTCGGGATGCTGCGAGCCCGGGACGAGGGTGAACTCGTGCTGGAAGGCACGGATCATCCAGTCCCGACGGGCTTGGTATTCGTCTCGCAGGCTCTGGAGCCAGGTCAGGTACCCGTCCAACCCCCATGTCTGCAGGAGGCCGAGCACGACGGCTTGCGAGAGGCCGGACGGGTCTTGGGTCTCGACCTCCGTGGCGAGGAGGAGGCGCTGGATGAAGAATGGGTGGGCGATGAAGTACCCGAGGCGGAGGCCGGGAGCGAGAGTCTTGCTGAATGACTCGAGGCGGATGACGCGGCCTTGGTAGTCGATTTGGAGAAAGGATGGGGCGAGACTGGCGAGGAACTGTTCGTTGGATGTGCTTGGATCATTCGTGGTCTTCGGATTGAGTTCGTATTCCGGGAATTGGAGGAAGAAATAGGGGTCGTCTTCGACGATGATGATGTCTGGTTTGGATTGGGGTGAGGTTTCGTCGGTAGTTGACCAAGCAGAGCTCAGATGAAGATCTACTAACCATACCGAACACAGATCTCATAGATCTTGCGCCGTCGCTCGACCCCCATAGTCGCGCCAGTGGGATTCGAGCCCACGCTCACGAGGTAGAGAACGTGCGGACGCTGGATACCTGGATGATTTAACTCCCATCCAGCCAGGGTGGATTCTAGGGAGTCATCGCGGAGGCCTTGAGCATCCATCGCCACTGGTGCGGCGTAATTGCCCAATGGAATCCAACATGCTCGAGCGGAAGGGTATGTGAACTCTTCGCAAAGTATATACTCTCCTCTCTCGCAGAGAAGGTTGACCACCTTGCTCCAAGCATTGGTGTTACCCGGATGCAGGAGGATGTCAAAGCTCTCGCAAAGGGGACGATCGACGTGCTGGCTGAAGTCGCGGCACCATTGCCGTAGCTGCGCGTTTCCTGCACCACTCCCTAGACGAGTTACGGTGAATGAAAACCCGCGATCCACATGAAAATAGAGAGATGGAGAGACAGAGCTTACCATACTGAAGAAAGCTAGCAAACGGATTTTCCGCTTTACCAGCAGACAGATCTAACTTTATCTGATGCTTCGTGCAAGGACTGGAGGCGGTGATAGTGGACGTGTGAAGCGGAAAAAGAGAGGGATGTGGCAATCCTACGAGATCCCGTGGAAATCAGATGACACGCCAGATGGTCAGGGACCGTGAATGGGTACTGTACCTCCAGCCAAACTGACCATATCATCCAGGGCCATAAATTGGATGATCTTTTTGAGAGGACTCGGATGCCTCGACCTGGACGCTATGTTCAGATGATGGCTCAAATCAATCATCTTAGAGGTCTTCGGTTCCTTGGACGGTGACAAGATTGACTGCACTACACTCGGCAGATCTCTCGGGATCTAGTCAAACCAGGATGACTGCGTACTGCATGCAGCGACGAGTCTGGACTGCTTTGTAGTTGGCACAGGAAATCGCCTGATGGCCTGAACAAGACACGGGCCGGGATCCGGTTGATAAGCACGAGATTAAATGCGGAGTCGGCCTCAGACCCGACTGGTGACTCCCCCTGATAAGACCCTCAGGAGATACAGTTGTATCAAAGACATAGCCTCAGAGTTCGGGGATATCAATGGCAGGAAATCCGGGGCTGCATCTTCCAGCACTTCCCTCGATAACCCTACACATCCTCCGGCAGCAGCAAAAATGCCTCTTCCACCCAAAACGGATATCTCGAAGATCGAGGCCCAGCCCAACAGGACTTCCACTGCATCAATCCACGAAGGCAAGGTGTCCGATGTTGCAGCTGATATCGTGCATGCTGCGGAAGATGAATTCACACAGGAACAATACAACAAGCTTCGGAAGAAGATTGACCCGCAGACGTACTTCTTCTTCATCCTCGTCATGGTGAACTCGATTCCCAACGGCGGAACTACCGCCTTCGGCAACCTGGTGTATGTCTCCTTTGGCTTCACGAACCTGGAAACCCTCGTCGAGGGCAAGATCCCCCAGCAGATCTTGTCGATTCTCTGGTTCCTGGTAGCAGGCTATATCACCCTGAAGAAATCCGATCTCCGCTGTACGACAATTCCCTCCGTGCACGATATCCCTTTCCACGTGGTCGAGACTTCAAAACACTGAAAACTCTTCTCTCCATAGTCTACATCATGATCGTCTCCGTAATCCCAGCCTGCACCGGCATGCTCGCACTGGCACCGCTGCCGCATAATGCCGGACAACTCTGGGTCCGCTGGGAATGTACGTCATGACCATCGTCGGCAATGTTGCCGGGCCTTGTGCGTTTCCATCCCGACCTTTTCTGCATCTTGATTCCTCTACGCTACGTTAGCATCAAGGTCTCTGCATTGCGCCAACACTCACCCTGAATCGAATCCGTCGGCACTAGTGATCTGGACCCTCCTCCCCTCCAACGTCGCCGGCCGCACCAAGAAATCCGTCACCGGCACCGTCCGCTTCGTCGCCTACGGCGCCGGCAACTGCATCGGCGCCCAGGTCTTCCGCGACAAGGACGCGCCCCGCTACATCCCGGCTATCGTGGTGTGTGCGGTCATGTATGCGCTTGAGATTGTGTTGATGGGGACTTGGAGGTCGTACTGTAAGCTTTCCCTTTTTTTTTTTTTTTTTCTTCTCGTTGCTCTCCGTGTTGTAAGTGTCTGCGGTTGCTGTCTCGGTGGGCTGAAGGGTAGGGGTGACGGCGAGGAGGACATGCTTGTTTGTGGTTTGTGAGCTGACTTGGAGAATCTGGTCTGGTAGATATCTGGCAGAACGCCCGACGGGATAGATTGGTTGCGGAGATGGGGTTGACGAAGGAACAGTCGCTGCATCTGGGGCGGTTGAATGCGGAGGAGGATATGACGGATTGGGAGAATGTGCATTTTCGGTATAGTGTTTAGGAAGCCTGCCTGTGGGGGGCTTTTGGTGCGATTCATTGTCACTGGACGACCGATTTCAGGATGGAAATTGGCTTCGAATCAATCTTCTTCCGGGGGGGGGGGGGGGCTTGAGTACTTTATACGATGAACTAAGTATGAACAGTGGTTCAAGTGCTTTCATGTGTTCAAAAAGTATACTATATGGTGTATACGAGATTCCAACCGCCCCAACTAGATCAGATACACTTTAGCGAGTACCTAGTGCTGTTATTGATGCTGAACCTGAACCTCCCCCCGCCGCCTGATCTTCATGGGCATAGGACCCAGCCCCGTATTCGTGGTTTCATGCCTCGTAGGCTCCCAGGCCGGATGAGGCAAGGCGAACTCGTAGCGGTGCACCAGCGAAGCGATCAACACGGTCTGCTCCAGGTAGCTGATGTTGCAACCGATACAGCCGCGGGCGCCGGTGCTGAAGGCCACAAAGTACGGCTGCAGGTCCTTGCCCGCCTCACCCAGCCAGCGCTCCGGCTTGAAGGCGTCTGGTTCAGGGAAGACAGCCTCGTTGCGATGCACGACATACGCCGAGATCCCGACCGACGTGTTCCCGGGCACGAACTCGCCCAGAATCGTGGTCCCCTCCGGGGGCGTGCGGCGCGGCAGCGCAAACGAGACCGGCGGATACAGCCGCATCGACTCATCCAGACAGGCCCGCAGGTAGGGCAGATGTTTGACCTTGTCGTACGGCGCGACGACCTCCTCCTCGTCCATGACCTCGTCCACCTCCTCGCGCAGCTTCTGGAGGCAGTGCGGGTGGCGCAGCAGCAGGAACATGACGTTGCTTAACGCGATGGCCGTGGTGTCGGACCCGGCGTTGATCATGATGCTCACCTCGGCGACCACCTCGCCCCATTCCAGGTTGTGCGGCACCCCGCTCTTGTCCGCCATCATCGCGGCGAAGAAATCGTCCAGCTGCTCCCCGTTTTGGTACCGTTTCCACCGGTTGTGCGCGCGGCTGTAGACGATCCCGTCCCAGTCCCGGCTGAGCTGCCACTTGCGGCGGAACGTGGCGGACAGCACCTTGCTGGCTTTGACGAGGGTGTGGTACCACTCGTAGCACCAGATCAGCGTCGAGGTGGCCGACCCGTTCGCGAAGTGGCATTCTCGGAAGCTCACGCGCTTGATGGTCCCGTCCATGGATTCGGACGTGATCTGGTCGTTGCCTTGGTCCAGAAAGCGGATGTCTTCGCTTAGGCCGATGTTTGCGATGGCCGCAATGGTGAACAGGTTCGTCCACAGACGGTAGTCAACCGTCAGATCCTCTTCCTTGGGGCGGTAGCCGTTGGGGAGGGGATCCGTGCATCGGGCATCGAACGCCCCGATGATGCGCCGCGTCATGTCGGCGACCTTGTACTCCCAGGATTCGAGGTTCTTGAGCGCATAGGCACTGGACAGGACCTTGCGCTTGCGGGCGTGTTCGCTCTTGTCGACGACGTCGGCGAGGTGGAAGTGAGAGCCGCTTGTGATGGAGTAGAACAGGTCCTTGGTGCATTTCGTGCTGTGGCCGTAGATGTCTTTGATGGCATTGGGGTCTGCGTAGGATAACATGTTGGGGCCGGTGCGGAGCACTGGGTGGTTCTTATGGGCTGCAAAGAGTCGCTTGTATCGCGTGCCTCTGTGGGACTCGATCACTAGAGGGAGACTCGAGATACCTGACCAGAAGGAGAGTTGGGGGTACTTGCGGAGACCTTTGGGGTCTCGGAAATAGTTGACGACGGGAAGGATGACATAGTAGAAGGATAGAAAAAGACAGAGGATGAGGAGAACTAGGGCATACATGATTGCGAAGACGAGGCTGGATTGATTGAATCGTGAGAATGTTCTGTGGTCATCGCGAGCAGCACTTGATTGATATATGTCGATGCATCTGTATACTTACCCCGGATTATGCCCAAGCGAAGACAAAAGCGGTTAGCGCCGGCGAGAATATCCCAAAAGATCAGAATGGTAAATGTCGGCGAACATGCAATCCACTGCATGATTGTCAATCCACATGCTAGCTGATCCATGCAAAAGCAGCTGAGACGGCATGGGGCTTCACGAGAGGACAGAATTTGATAAGGCTCTGTCCAGAATAAACATACAATCCACCATACATAAGTGGTGGCATAGCCCGGGAGCAGCGCAACTGGAGGTCTCCGCGACACCTGAAACCTCGATAACGAAATGGCTTATGCTGAACGTCCTAGCTCAAACTCTCTTGACCCTCGCACCTATGCGGCAATAGAGCTAGCACAAGGCTTAGGGCAGAATGGTGGTCGCATTGACGTTGACAAGGTTGGTTTGCTGCGACCCTCTGCACCATCGCTTCCATTGGACGAACTCCGCCGTCGATTCGAAGAGGATGGATACCTCTTTGTAAAAGGACTTATTCCCCGTGAAGATGTTCTGGACGCTAGGGAGAAGTAAGTACGCCGCCTGTATGTGAGCCTCCGGGGTATATTTCTGTTATTGACCGTGGTCAAGCTACTTCAAAGCGTACGCCAACACATCTCTTCTACAACCAGGGTCATCCCCGCGGGATGGTATCTTCAACAACTCGTCTCATCCCGATCTGCACAAGGGCATTGGTGGCCAAGGCTTGCCGGCTGATCCTGTTGAGGCTAGGATTCTTATCGACGCCCACTCCGACCCCAAATACCGTGCCTTTGTCCAGCATACTGCTCTGACGCAATTCATCCGGCTATTGATGGGCTGGAAACAGCATGTGCTGCTGGACCGAACGATGCTGCGCCATAATGTTCCTTTTGGAACGGGCACTGGTATTCATTATGATAAGCTTTTTCTGCGCGGAGGCGATGGATACTGCCTCACTGCATGGGTCCCAATTGGTGAGTCAATGATAATGATATCTCCGAAGTGGGGCGCTATGCTAATTCATCGAGGCTATATTCCAATCAATGGTGGAGGACTGTGCTATCTGGAGAAATCTGTAGCTCTAGGAAATGAGATTGAGGAGGATTTTACCACTCGCGCTGCTGGGTTCACGACTGAGCAGCGCCTTTCCGCCTATAACGTCAACATGATGGCCGGTGGAATGCTGGCCAAGTCGCCCAACGAGTTCGTGTCAGATCATCCGACCTCCAAGTCTCAAAAGTGGCTGGCCACTAGTTATGAGGCGGGCGACGTGGTTTTCCATCATCCGTATACCATCCATGCTAGTGGGCGCAACGAGGATGCGCAGGGGCGCATTCGATTGAGTACGGACTTGCGTTTCTATGAGGATGGGGATGCGGGGATGGATAAGCGGTGGCTCAAGATCTGGGATCCCAATGATGGACTGTAAATTTTGAGGTATATTCGGTTGATTTGTTGGAAGTGCCGTACGTAGTTGGTTTAGTTGATTAGGTTGCCGGTAGATGAAGTAGCCGAACAGGCAAGCGTCGCCGAACCCCTCCAATTTTGTGAGATCCATCTCTTCAACTCCACCAGCTACTCCTTCCCACCTTCACCGATTCTCTGCCTTGCATGCCAGCAAGGCGCCAACCCTGGTAAGCACCCTTAGATATTTTATTTTATGGACACTACTGATTGTCTTTAGTGAATATTGCCGAAGTAAGTGCTCGACTTTTGTCCCTGTGGGCTGCTCGCTTACTCATTGCACCCAGGACACCACCTGCGATGTAGGCATCTTTCTCAGAATAGTCACGTCGCCTTCGTCACTAAACTCACTTCATCTGCCTCATAGGTGACGACTCTCGCCCCAAATGTGAACGATGCCGAAATGCTGGGAGAGAATGTATTCGTTCCAGCCCAGAGTTGCAGTTCCTGAATACAACCAGCGCAGAATATGCGCAAGATTTCTCTGATGCGTCAAATACACTAGATATCAGTATGGCTCTCTTCCTAGTTACAATCGCAGCTAACCTTTCAACAGGCAAACATACATTTCAATATGTGTATGAGACTCCAGCCTTAGCGGCCCTTTACGCAGCAGAGACGACTATTGGCGCGGAGCAGACTGACGCATTTTCCTCTCATCCAACCCGCCGGATCGAACATGGTGGCATTCGCAGCTCAGAGCGAACATGGGATGAATCGAGATTATCTACAATCACTTCTCCCCTCTCCGCTGATCTACCTTCACCACAATCACTATCTCAGGCCGCGCAGGCACAATTGAGCCTAGAGGAAGCCTGTCTGCTCCGTTATTTTGTTGAAAGTCTCGGATTATGGGTACGTTGTCTTCGATAAGGTTGTGCGGCTTTTGCTCACACCACTAGTTCGACCTGTGTGACCCGGAAAGGCACTTTGCCGTTGTTGTTCCACAAAGAGCGCGTATTTGTGCACCTCTCCTGGACGCGATCCTCTCCGCATCCGCCCGACACTTCAGCACTCTCCCTCAACAACGTCAACTTGCAATAACACAAAAATATGGAATGAAGGAGGGCCTCGCTATCGGCGAGGAGTCTATGCTCGCCTACCACAGTCGCTCTATCGCTGGCCTACGCGCTGCCAGCCAAGAACCCAACGCGATCATGGACGAGAACCTGCTTGCCGCGGTTGTGATTCTCCGGTTCTATGAAGAGTTGACAGTATACCTCTCCCCATCCCTTCCACTCCTAACCCCTTGGGAGACCGCCTCGGCTGATCCAACAGGTCCCTTTACCGATCCCCCCTCTGACACCGCCATCCGTGGCCTCCAAGTCTTTCTCGAAGCACAAGCCTCTTCCGCGATCCAGACGTGTCATGGCCTGCGCTCCTCGGCCTTCTGGGTCGGCTTCCGGCAGGAATTCCACATGGCCATCTCCCAGCGTCGATCCTTCCGTATACCCCTCGCCACTGTGGCTCACTACCTCCCCACCCGAGCCTCTCCAGACCATGTCTGGACGAACCGGTTGCTCATCATCGGGGCGCATGTCATTCAATACTGTTTCCCGCCAGTCCATTCTCCTGAACAATCTCCCGGTCAGAAATCCACCGTCTATGAGCACCTTCTCAATCTCCGCCAAAGCTGGGCGGCTCGCGCACCCTCGAGCTTCACTCCAATCTACACCACTTCTGCCTTGCCCTCCGAAGGACTCTTCTTTCCACAGCAATGGTTCCTCAACGACACCCACATCGTGGCCACGCAATCCCTCGGGCTCATCGATCTGTTGCTTGCCACGCACGACCCCCACGTTGACCGGCTCCGCCCCCGCATGTCGCACCGTCGGGCCCTTGCCGTGCTAGGCGAAGAGATCCGTACCACCGTGCGGGAGATTTGCGGGGTGGCGGTAGCCAACCGACAGAGTCCAACGGCAGCGTTGACAGCGAGTCTGGCGGTGGTGCTCGGGGCGGAGGCGTTTCGGGAGGCGTCACAAGCGGAGAAAGACGCGCTACTTGCTGTGGTGCGGGGTATCAAGGCGGAGAACTATTATTTCCCGGGGGAGGGAATGGAGGAGGTGGTATTGGGGGTGTGGGGGGCGAGAAAGTGTCTTTCCTGAGCCTGTAAAGTTACAGCATGAGCAGTTGCACATGACTGGACGTGACAAGGTATAAGATTGAATCTGCCAGTCTTCGTCAATCTCAAACAAGATGAAATCACAATCAATAGCGGTAAGACAATGGTCGAATTGACACGAACGGCAGATAGGTATAATCTAGAAAGCATATAGACAAGTTCAGAACGCCAGGCCCTCGGCACCGCTGGAAACATGGAAACTCATATCAGACCCAGCAGAAGTGGTAGTGTAAACCCCCGAATGGTTTGAAAAAAAAAAAAAAAAAAACCAAAGAAAAAGAACCCCCATGATCGTCAATTCATACAATATCCACGCTCTTCACAAATAGCCTTTTTTGTTTTCTTTTGCATTGGCAAAATGGTATCGTATCGTCCTCATCGAAGCGAGATCCGGCAATCCTCCGGAAAAGTCGTGCAGACAAACATGGGCACTAGTAATGCGACGACTCATTCTCCGAATCTGCAGATTTCACCAACAAAAAATTAGCTTCCACCTTCTTTCCCAGTTTACCATCTTTGTTTTTTTTTTCTGGAGGGGAGAAAAGGCAAGAAAAACATACATCCCGACTCCACATCCCGGACGACCGGCGCCGCAGGGCCCTTCCCACCACCACCGCCGCCGTACCCCATCATCGACTCGCGCTGGAAGAAGCCCAGATTCTTTAAGCGCACGGAGCGCATGTAGGATTCCTGCTCGCGGGAGAAGTTGTAGGGCCGCTCGTTCTCGGGCCCGCCGTAGGTCTTGAAGAGGGCGGCGCCCAGCGAGACGAGCGCGAGGCAGGCGACGATGACGATGACGATGATGGCGGATGTACTGAGGGTGCCCATTTTTGGGATTCTGGATGGCAGAAACGGCTGTGATATATACTTTTGTGGTCTGTTTTGGGGGGAGCGAAGCGATAAGCGATCGGTCGTGGTTATTGTTTTGCGACCCGGGTTCTCTTTTGTGCTAAATATTCGTTCTTTCGGTGGTGTTGTACTGAGTAACTTCGTAGCGAGATATATACGGTAGTAGTGCAGGCGGACGGATTTGGGCACGGCCGTGCGATCGGGGAGGTGGGTGGTCCGAGTACGATGGAGACGGACTAGAATTGGGACTAGTCTAGTGTGCCACGCCAGGTGCAGTGGGTGTGGTTGTATTTATTTTTGGGAGGGGGGGGAGGAGGGAAATAGCGGGAGTGTGAGTGCGGATTTATAATCGCATGCTCGAATGGTTTGTTTTTCTTGGTGGTGTGAGACAGATTCGATGTTGATGAAGTGGTGTGAGGGACTGAGTGAGGGGAAGAGAAGGTAGAGGAGAAGTCCGACCGAGAGAGAGCGAGAGAGCAAAGAGTACAATATTTAATCGGAGGATCGGAGAGAAATCAAGCACCACTCAAAGAGAGAGAGAGAGAGAGAGAGAGAGAAAACTCGACCACGACTGATTCGGACGCGTGAGGAGGGCCCACTGTTATTTATAAATCAGATTGGAACAAGATGAATGAGAGGCAGAAATCGACAGAAGAGTGAACATGGATGGTTGCCCACGCGGCCTGCTGGCTGTGTTCCAAGCTGGCTGACGGGCGTCTTTCATCGCCATTGGGTGAGCCTCAGCGCGGTCGCCGCGTCTCCACCGACTTGTGCGCATCGAGTCCTTGGGGTGCCTGCCTCTGGATAGCAGCGTTGGAATCCGGATTATTGACCGGATAGGTACATTGTTTACAGTACCTACAGATTGAATGTGTTTTATTCACAGTGAAGTCACAAGCAATAACTAATTCTCTTGCAATGAGTCCTTCCTCCCTCCTCCTCCTCCTCCTCCTCCTCATCCTATCTCGCATTCTCATCTTATCGACCCCCTCTTCCATTCCACTCCGCCCTTGCCGAAAGCTTGACCAAGCGACCAAGCGGAGATGGCTTCATCATTGGCTGGAGATGAGGCTGCTGCGGACTCCGGTGACTCCTCGAGTCCTCGGTCTAGAATTGTCCACCTCATCCATCCCACACCACCAGACTGACAGTCTACTGATGTTCTAATATCCAACTTTCTTCCATTTCCTTCTCATCTTATTGTACTCTGTCATCAACCCGAGCACTCCGGGCTTCGTATTCCAACAGCCGTATTCGGCTGTTCCCACCTGAAACAGCGTGGGGCCATGAAACGGCAACGTTTCTGCCACCCATCGGGCCAACGACGTAATTTGTCCGCACGATCGACAGTATCGGCCTTCGCCCTAAACCCACCACGGTGCCGATAAGCACTAACACCGCGCGGATTTCACCACAGCTGAAGCTTTTCGTCTCTTCCCATTGCGACAATCACAATTCCCACGTCATACCTTTCGCTACTCCTTCCCCCCACTTAATAAACTCACCCTCGCGAGTCTAGTCTATTCGACACTGGACTGAACAATCATGCTGCCTGCCTGCCTGCCTGCCTGCCTGCACCACCGGATATAATTAGTCCAGTCCCTGGTGGGGATCGTCGGCGGTAGCGGCCCGGCCTGAGGCGGATACGCCGGGACTTCTTGCAGGAACAGACTTTTGCCCGCCCTGCTGAATTGCACAATATTTCTTGATTTTGGGGTGCATGAAGAGCACTGTGCTCCAGCTTGATACGAAGCGAAGCTACATTATTGGATGCTGGACCATCTGGTTCTGCCTGCTGGGCGGAGCAAAATATCTTGACGGAGAGCCATACTACTGCCCGCAACAGGATTCTTCCGCATCTCCCGACCTCCGAGTTGCCTGCCCCCAGTCATACTGACCGCACAATCACATGACAGTAAGCGGACGGAAAGATTCAAGGACCCTCAGGCAGATCCTCCAGCCCCCTCCAGTCCGAACCAGAATCATCAATAATTGAACCGACCAGGGGTCCAGATTCCGTGAAACCTGGATGATACGCAGCAGGCCTGTTCCGCCCGCTGCATGCATGAGTGCTTGTGTTTGCGCTTCGTTATAGCTTAAGTGTGGTTCGTCTCTGCTGGAGGGATTGGTCACAATTTCCTAGCTTCGAGCTTATGTTCTCAATTCTCGGGGCATAAATCTGTTCAAGATAAGTCAAGCTCGGTCGACTCAGGTTTGTTGTAGCTATTGGCGGGCTGTGACACTGTAAGCACGTACATTAAATGATGGCTTGGCATCTCAGTACTGGATCTTTCAACTCCTCTCAGATCATGTCACTATGCTTGTCACGGCCCTCTAGCAAGCGAGATATTCATCACCACTGCATGTCCCATTCAGCTTGCCTGAGCTGAGCATAGGAGCGCAGCCTGCACTTTCGCTTGGCGGGGGTAGATTTCTTTGTTGGCCACAAAAGACAGCCAGCTTCCAAACGCCACGGACGGCGTAGTCACCGTCGATCTTTACATATCGATAAATATAGGTCAACTTTAAGGTTAATAGAATGCATAACCAGTCTTGAATTAGACTTACAAGGGCTTGGCCAATGAAAGGTCTATTTACGGCCATTTATTTATCCAACTTGCGCTGCGGCCAGAAAGATTGCACAATATCTGTTGATTGACCTGAAGGCTCAAGCCAATATCAAGAGTATCCCACACTCACGTTACTCATTGCCGTAGTGCTTCGAGGCTGAGACTCGCTTCCTTCAATCAGATCCTTCAATTTCGTCAATTCGGAAGACATCCACGCAGTGAGGGCGACGATGTCTGCTCCGGAGTTGACAAAGTCGAACCCTTGCATGTACTTCTTGGCCGCTGGGTCTCAGATGTCAGTGACTCGGCTGTCTCTCCATCAACTCAGAGGAAAACCGACCTGCTTCAGCAGACAAATCAAAATGCCCCGCATACTTTCCAGCTGCTTTAGCCGCTCGCAAGACCTTCGTTGTTGCTTCTTGCACCTCGGGTATCGTTGCATGACCGAAAGCAAGATACCCCATTGACGAGGCCAAGTCGTTCGGGCCGACAAAGAGCATATCTGTTCTCGCCTGATTGATTCGGCCGGGTCTAGACTACCTTAGATCAGACACGAACCAATACCCTCAACGGAGGCGATAGCCTCGCTATTCTCGACCCCCTGGCGTGTCTCGATCTGAACAACGATCGTAACATTGTCATTGGCATGAGTGAGATACTCCCGCCCGCTCTGGTTAAACGCGTTCGGAGCAAACATGGCTCCGGTGCCCCTTATCCCTTGCGGCCAGTGCGCGGAAGGGTATTTGCAGCCTCGGACCACGAGTTCGGCTTGTTCCTGGCAGCATCCCAGTTAGATACACAATGAGCGGAGGGACAGTACAGGGTTTGGGGTGTGAAGCAGACCTTGGTCTCACACATGGGAACCATGATTCCATGCGCCCCCGCGTCGAGTGCCCGTTTCATCATCCAGGTATCGAGGGCGGGAATGCGCACGATGGGCGACACGCCGGCGGCTGCGATGGCCGCGACTTGGAGGTACATGTCTCTGTCGTCGATGTTGCCGTGTTCACAATCTATGAGGGCCCACTTTTATGTGAGGCTGTCAGCGGATTGGGATGGAAGAGATTGGGGAGATGGGACTGGCGTACGTCTTCCCCGAGGCCTGCGACTGTCCTTGCGAGTGAGTAGCCGGGCAATTCTAGCCATTGGCCGATCGAGGGGCCTTTTCGTGCGGCGGCCCTTGCGAGGGAGGTTTGCAGACGTGTTTCGTTGACTGCGGAGAAGATCAGAGCAGTTTCGGCTTGCGACATGTTTTCGAGCAGACTGTGGAGGAAGTTGGTATGGTAATGGAGGTACTGCTGGTGGTGGTGTTGGTGGTGGTGGTGGTGGTGGTGGTGGTGGTGGTG
>KZ825674.1:5109-16574 GCA_003184685.1 Aspergillus indologenus CBS 114.80
TTAAATTAATATAATATAAAATAATACTATATTTTTTATATAAGGCGTCTAGATTAATATATAATTAATATTTAAATTAAAAATATACTAGTATTTTATTTATATTTTTATCAAATTTTATTTATAAATTATTAAATATAGTAAACTTATTAAATATTAAAATTTATATAATATTATTAAAATATATTTTTTAATTTCAGCCTTTTTAGCTTAGTAAATTTTTAAAAAGTATTATTTTTTTATTTTAAAATAATTATATATAAATAGTATACTATAGTATTTAATATTATAAATAGCTTATAATACTAAAATAGTATTTTAAAATTAATAATATATTAAAAAATAAAAAAACTTATATTACCGCCAGCTTTTTTTTTAAAGTAGATAAATTAAAATTATTAATTTATTAATTTTAAAGCTGTATAGATATAAGAACTATGAAAATCTAAAAAAATTTAAATTTAATATTTATTATTTTAAAATATTTAAATACTTGATATAGATATTTAATATATATATTAAAATTAACTAATATAATTATTAAATTATTAATATATATTTTATAAAATATTTAAAATTTTTTAAAATTAAGATTTATTTATTTTTAGATATATAAAATTAAATTAATAAATTTTATAATTATAATATAAAAAACTTTCTAATTTTAATATATTATAATAATAAAATAATTATAGTATATATATTTTATAAGCTATTAATAAAAGTATTTATAAATATCTACTACTATAATATATATATATCTAATTATTAATTAAATAATATTATTTTATAGTAGAATTAAATAAAGATTTAATATAGTTTTTTTATTTATTTTTTATAAATCTACTATTATATATTTTTTTATTATTTTTATATTTATAATTAAAATTAATTACTATTTTTTAAACTATAAAAATAAAATATATAGTTAAAGTATAATTTATAGTAAAAAATATTTTATTTTAAATATATAAAAAATTAAATATTTTATTAATAATTTTTTAATTTTATTTACTAATATAATATATATATAGCTTAAATATTTTAATATTTTTTTATTAGTATTTTTAGCTATTAGTCTTTAAATATATTTATTACTTTAATATTAAATTTATTTAATTTATTTTATATATTATATCTATTAATTATTTTTATAAAATAATAAATAGTTTTAAAATCTTTACTATATATAATTTAATTTATTTATAATATAATAGTATTTTTTAATAGTAAATATAAAGACTTATAGTTTTTAATTATTTTTAGTTTTTTATTTAATTATTCTATAGTTTTTTTATTATTAGCTTTATTATCTTTATATTTATTATTTTAATACTAATAATATTTTTAAATATTTTTAAATATTTTTTTTATTTAGAAAAGATTAGTTTTTTTATAATTAAAAACTTTTTACTATAACTATTTTTAAAATTCGTAGTATATACTAATTAGTTTTTAATATATATTTAATATATATTCTTTAGTAAAAAATAGATAAAATATTACTATTAGTACTTATTAAAACTAATTAGATTATATATATTTTAATTTATTTATATAATATAGCAGCTATTTTAAATTATATTTATTTAAATAATAAGCTAATTCTACTATATAATTTTTTATTTAATATATAATAATATATTTATTATTTAAAACTATTTTTAATCTAATATATTTAGCTATTATTATATTATATAAAGTTTAATTAACAGTTTTTATAAAGATAAAATTTAAATTAATTAAATATATATAAATTATAAAATCTTTTTATTATAAAAATTTAAATATAAAGTTTATATTTTTTAATAGTTTTATTTTTATATAAATAAATATATATATTATATTATATATTAGTACTATAATATATTTAGCTAAATAAATTAGTATATTAATTTATTTTTTAAATTATATTCTAATATTAATTAGTATATTTTTATAATCTTTTAAATATATTTTTTAATAGTAATAATTAAATAAAATATTCTTATAGCTAATTATATTGATATCTATAAATATATTTATTTTAAATTTAAAATTATTTATAAAAAATATTTATATTATAATATAACTATATTAATATTTAATATTAAATAGTTTAATTAAAGAGCTAATATTCTTTTATTTTATTATTATTTTTAAAAAATATATTTAAAAAATAATATATTTATTTATAGTATATTTAAAGCTAATATTTATAATATAAATATTTCTACTAATAAAATAAAATTTAATATTTTTAATATTTAAAATAAAGATTTTATTATTTAAAATTAAATTATATTTTTTATTTAAATATATTATTTAAAAACTAGTTTTTTTATTAAAATTTATTATTATAATAGTAGCTTACTATATATAAAATATATTAATATTAATATTTTTTTTATATTTAATAAAAATAAATATATTATTAAAAAACTTAATATATTTTAATATAGTATTTTTTCTTATAAATAGTATAATATCTAAAGATATTAGTAAAGGCCCTTTTAGATTTTTTATTATATTATTATTTTTATATATTATATTCTATATCTTTATATTTTCTATTACTAAATAAAGATTTTACTATAATCTTATTTTAGAGTCTATAATTTTAAATATAGATTTTATTAACTATAGTATACTTAATATAGGGTTTTTAAATACTGTATTATTTTATATATATTAATATAAAACTAGTATTTTAAAAAGCTTTTTTATTTTTATATTTTTTATTTCTATATATAAAATATATTAATATAATTTATTATAAAATATAAAAATAGTATAATAATAGTTATAGATTACTATAAATTTATTAAATTTATTATTATAAAAAAAATAAAATATATATAAGTATTTTTATTTTTATAATTATAAATCTAATTTTTATATTTAATATTATAATAGTTATTATAATAGGCGTTAGTCTAGTTTTTATAGTAATCATATCTATTATTATAATATATATTATTAAATTTATTAAATATAATAAAATTAGTTAAAATAATATATAGCTAAGCTTAATTATTATTATAAATAAATTTTTAATATATTTATTATAATTTATTTATATAGTTTTAAAACTATTTTATATTTTTATTATTTATATTAATACTTTTAATTTTTATTTTATTTTAAAAATAATTTATTAGAAATAACTATTTACAATATAAAAACTATATTTATATATTCTTTATTTTTATATATTTTATATATTTTAAAAAAATATTTATTATTATTTTAGTTATTAGTATTTATATTTATATTAATAAGCTAAAACGTTTTAAAATTAAAATTATTATTATATTAATTATAACTATACTAAAATATATAAAAACCTTTAAAAAATTAATTACTATAATTATTATAATTATTTTTATATTAATTTTTTTAATATTTTTAATAGTTATTCCAGCCTTAATAAATATTATTAAAATAGTTTTAATATATATTATTAAAATATTTTTAAAAGAATTATTTTTTTAAATAATTATTATTATAATAGTTAATATCTTTATATTAGTATTATTATTATATATTTTATTTATTATTTAACTATTTTTAATAAAAAAATATTTTATTATTTAAACAGCTAATAAAATTAACTATAGTAGTAGTTTATATAAATAGATTAATACTAGTAGTAAAATTAAAATAAAAATATATCTATATTAATATTAACTAATTATAAATATTATTAATATAAAAGATTTTATAATTATATATAATATTTTAAATAAATATCTAAATAGATTTATATTAATTTATATTTATTTATTTATAGTTTATAATAGCTTAGAAATAAATAAATATTTAAATAATACTAGATTTAAATCTAATATAAAGATTTTTAAATATTTTATTTTTTAAAAAAATATATATATATATATGTTATATTTACTAAATATAAAATACTAGTTAAAAGATATATTTTAAAAATAACTAGTAATATTTATATATACTATAGATTTTTAATATATATAAATTATATTTTTAATAGAGTTAATAAAAAGATTAATATTTTTAAAATATATAATATATTTTTACTATTTAAAATACTAATCTATTTTTATATTAAAAAAAATAATTAATATTATTAGATTTTAAAATCTATATATATTATACTAGCTGTTTTTTTTATTATCTTTTTTATTTTTACTATTTAGTTATTTTTAATTCTAATAGTTATATTTTATATATTTTTTTTTAATTATATTATTTATACTTTTATTTAAACTTATAAAAATATTAGTTTATATTTATTAATTTTACTATAATATTAATAAGCTATAGTTAACCTATATTATTTTATTTACTATTTAATAATTTATTTTATAGTCTAGTATTTTTTATATTAATATTTAATATATTAATATTTTTTATATTAGTATTTTTATAAAAAGCAGTATTAGAATTAGATTAAATAATATAAAAAAATTAAGTAATAAAGATATAAAGAAAAAAAAGTATATAAAAAAATATAGTAAAAAGTAGAAAAAAAATATTTTTTTAGATTAATATCTTTTTATTTCTATTTCAATATATAGAAAATAAGTATTTATTAAATAAAAAAAATAATAAATTTTTTATAAATATTTTTATAGTTAAAAAAGTAGATATAAAAAAAAACTATAAAATTAAAAAATACTAGTATAAATAGTTAAATAAAAAAAAAACTTTATAAAAATATAATAGCTTAAATTTAATAAAAATATATAATATTTTTATAGATAATATAAATACTTTTAAAATTAACTATTTAAAAGTCTATACTATTTTAAAGTATTTTAATATTTTATTAAATATTTTTAAAAATTAACTATCTAGAAGTCTATACTAAATATTTTAATATTTTATTAAAATTCTTTTATAAAAAAATTTATAAAAAAAAGTATTAAATCTTTTAATATTTAAAATTTTAATATAGAAAAATCTGTAGTTTTTAAAAGTTTTAATAATATAATACTAATAAATCTTAATATATTAATATTAGCAGATTTTAATTTTATATATTTAAAAGATTTATTTGGATTAATACTAAAAACTAATTATTTAACTAGCTAAAATATATATACTATTTTTAAAAAAAGAAATTCTATAAAATATCTAAATTTTTAAATAATTTTATTAAATATTAAATAATTAACATTTTAATTAAGCAGATAGAAAATAGTATTTATAGATTTTAGTAGTTTTAAAGTTTAAATAATATAAATTATATAGTATATTATATTTTTATCTAGCTGCTAAATATAGCAGCTGTTTAATATATTATAATATATTATTATTTAATATTTAAATTCTATATATTTTAATATTTTTATATTTATATTTTTCTATATAAAAAAATAATAATATTATAAAATAAAAATAATAAAAAAAAAGAAAATAGTTAAAATTTTAATTTTTATATTATCTAAAGTATAAGCTTAATAAAAAAATATTAGTATTTAAAAAAGTAATTTTTAGTATTTTAAAAAAATATATTTAGAAGAACCTAGGATAATACCGGATATACTATTTACTTATTATTAATATACTGCGCTGGAAGCCCCTAAAATATAAAAATATTAAAATAATATAACAATATAAAGTTGTTATTTTTTAAGCTATATATTAAGCTATATTTAAATATATAATATTAAGTACAGTTAAAGAGGTAAGATAGAAGAAATGGAAGAAGCAAGACGTTAAAACACAGGACGGAGCAAGACGCAATAACTTTTAGTACTACTAAAATTAAATATTTAATTATATCCATAATTTAGATATTTATTTATTTATAATATAGTATTAATTTTAAAATAAACTAATACTATAAAAATACTAAAAGATTTATAATTTATATTAATAATATTAATAGCTAATAATTTAAATAATAATATAGAATTTATAGATTTAAATACTATATTAATATTTATATTTATATTGTTTTTATTTACTAAATTTAATAAATACTTATTTAAAAAATAATTTTCATTATATTAATAAAAAATATAAAATATTAAATTTTTATTAGTAGTATTAAACTATATATATTTATATTATATATTAATGTTAAACTAATTTTTATTATAATTATAACTATTACTATATTTATAGAAATAGTTTTTAATATTATTATAACTACTATAAGTACTATAATTAAATATAATATTAAATAAAGTCTTATTATTAATAGTATAGACTAAAAACTAAAAACCTAATTTTTTTAAATATATTTAAACTATATAAATTATATATAAATTAATAAAAATAAAATTATATTTTTAAAAATTATATACTAATTTATAATAAATAGTTATAAAGTAGTAATATTATAAATTATTATAAAAAACTATAAAGGTTCTGTTTAGTTATTTATAGTTTTAATATTATTATAATATATAAATATTTATTTATTATATAAATAATTTATAGTTATAAAACTAAAGATCTTATAAGTTTTTTTAAAAAATTAATATATTTTTAGCTGTATTATTACAGTTCTAAAAATATATAAAAAAACTAGCTTTATATATAATATTAGAAATAATAAAAATTTAATAGTTTAACTAATTTTATTTATATATACTAATATTATATATATTTATAAATATATAATTTTTTTCTTTAGCTTTAGTAATACTATTTTAAAAATTTTATAAGGTTAATATAATACTATTCTCTATTATATATACTATAAAAATCTATATATATTTATTTTTAGATTTTATATATAAAACTAGTTTTTTAAAAGTAGTTAAGTTATTTTAAAGTAATTTCTATATATTAGGATTTTTAAATCTAAAATAGTTATATAAATTATATTACTATATTAGCTAGTTTATCTAATTTTTTAGCTTTAGTACAGCTTTAAAAATATTAATATTAAACAGATCTTTAGTTAATACTATATATAGTATAATATGTACCTGTAAAATGTACGCCAGCTACACCAAATAGTATACTACTATTAAATTATTAATTAGAAAGAAGAAAATATTATATCTAACTCTCTTTTTAATTAATTTATTACTTTTTAATAGTATTTTAGCCCTTATAACTATATAGCAGTTTACTATTATTTAAAATATTTTTTAAAAAATTAATATAGTTTTAAATTAGAATTAACTACTGCTATAAAAATTTATATATATATATATATAATAGCTATTAATAATATTTTTAAATAATTTAAAAAAAATAAAGAAAAATAATTATTAATTTATTTAAATTAATTTTTATTTTACTAATTAGAAATTTTACTAATTTTATTAATTAAATTATAAAAATATTTTTAAAAAATATTTTTTATAAAAATTAAAAAAAAATTAAAAATATTTTTTAAATATAAATAAATTAGCAGCTATAAATTATTTAGATTATAAATATTTTTAATTTTAAATCTACAGCTGCCTTAATATTTATAATAATTTTTAAAATATAATTATATATTAATATTATTTATTATATAATTATAACTACTATTTTTAGACTATATATAAATAATTAGTTTATTAAAATCTAAATTAATATAATTAATATTATAAATAAATTAATAGGTTTAAGCAGCCTATTAATATAATTAACTTTTATTAAAAATCTTATTATTTATATATAAAAAATTATAAATATTATAATTAATCTACTATACTATAATAATAAGGTCTTAGTAAATTATATTAATAAAAACATTACTAATATAAAAAATAAAATAATTATTTACTATAAGATTTTAATAAATTTTATATTATTTAATAGTAATATAATTTTTATAGCTAATAATTTAAAGAATTTAAAATATTTTATTTATATATAAATTTTTTAAATTAAAATTTTTAGTTTAAATATAATAATTAAATAATATAAATATTTAATTATAATATATAATATAAATATTAGTTATATTAGTTATAGAAATTTTATAAAGTAGTAGAAGATTTTAATAAAAAAATTAAAACTCCTAATATTATTTATTTAACTGTAATATCTATTAAAATTATATATATTGATTAAATATAGCTTTAGAAAACTATTACTTAAAAAATAAATTTTTTATATTAATAGTTAAAGTTAATAGTTTAAATATATAATTTTTAATAATTTTAATTTACATTATCTATTATAAAATCTATTAAAATATATTTATATTAATAATATAGCTAGCTGGCTATTTAATATTATTATTAATAAAAACTTTAAATTATTTTTACTAAAAAGAATAGGTATATTAAAAAAAATATTTATACTATTATTAATTTAATATAAACTATATTATAGTTCAAAAAATATTTTAACTATTATTTATTTTAAAAAAACTAATAGATAAAGATAAATTATATATTAATATATACTAATTTTAATTTTAGCTCTATTTTAATATTTATAATAAAATAGTAAAATTAAACTAATATTAATTAATAAATTTATAAAAATAGATTAGCTAAATATTTAAAACTATAGCTAATTATAAATTAACTAATTTAACTAATTACTATTAATATTATAATAAAAAGATTTATTAAAATTTTAATTAATATAATTAAAATTATTATATAAATAAGAATTATTATAAACTATATATAGTTTAAATATTTTTAAAAAAAAAGAAAAAAATTAAAATATTACATATAGTATACAAAGTAGTAGATTAAATTAAACTACTATATAAATTATATAATATAGAGCTAAATCTATAATATATTATATTAATAAACTATTAAATAAAAAAACTAGTTATATTAAAAAAATAGAAAATAAAAAATTTTTTATAAAAACTTTTTCAAAACTAATTTAATAAATTCAAATATATAAAGATTAATTTTTTATATTTATATTTATATTAAAATTAGTAATTAAAAAATTAGTAAAAAATTAAAAGCTAAGATTAAACTTCTTTAATAAATTTTATTTTTTATTATTAATATAGCTAATTTTACTAATATTAATAATAATTATTTTAAACTATATAAAATATTTTAGATAATAGGAAATAAAATATACTATATAATTTAATAATCTATATTTAAAAAGACTTCTAATTTTAATAAACTATTTAATCTAGTTTTATAATAAGCTTTTTTTATAAAAAATTAATTAGATATTATTTTTAATATATATTTAAATATAGATTATTTTTAGTATTTAATTAATGAATTATAATTATTATTTATAAATCCAATAAAAATAATTATATTATATTTAAAAATTATTAACTAATTATTTTATTTAATATATCAAATAAAGTTCTTAAATTCATTATTATTTTTAAAATTAGTTGTATAATAAAAATTTTAAAGCTGCTATTAAAATACTATATTAAAAAATATTAAAAAAGATTTTATAATTATATTTTATATCTAATTTTTAAATATATTTATATTATATAATAAATTAGCTATTTAATAGTTAGTTTATCTACTATAAATATTTAAAATATTTATAATAATATAATATATTAATATTTATTTTATAATTTATAGAAATATTATATATTTATAAAAATTATTAATTAGATTATTTTTTTTATTAACTAAAAAACTACTATTACTATATAAAAAAACAATAAAAAAAATATAATAATAGATATAGTCTAAAGCTTATTATTTTTATTTATTCTTTACTTATTTTATTTTATTAATTTTTAAAATTTTTATTATTAGACGGCTATATTTTAGTAGTAGAATATATTCATAATATTTATATATTTATTTAAAAAATATTATTTTTAAAAACTATATTTATTTATAAATATTTTATTAATATATTAAAATTTAATAATATTAATATATTTTAATATTTTTATTTTTATAATATAGTTTTATTAATATAGTCTATGGATTATTTTATATAAATATATTTTTAATTATATAATTTAATAAGCTTTCTATTATTATAAATATAATAGTTAAACTAATATAAAACTTTTATTATTTTAAAGTTTTTTTAAATTTTAAACTTATTAAAATTATTTATTTTATTTAATTAAAAACTAAAGTTATTTAGCTACTAGTTATATTTTTATTAATAGCTAATTTTATTTAAAATATATTAATTATTAATTTATATTATATATATATTATAGTTCTACTATTTTAATTATTTTTTAAATATTTTATATAGTTTATTTATAGTATTTAAAGCTTTTAAAAAACTATTACTAATACTATTAAATATTTTAAAAATATTTAATATAAAGTTTTATATTATATAATAAATATTTTTTAAACTACTGCTAAAACTGCTTGAAAAAAATATTTTAATATACTATTATTACTAATTATTATTAAATCTATAAAAAATATTTATTTTTAGATAATAACTTTTTTATTTTATAAAGGTTGCTATACGCGATAAAGAATAATGTTTATATTATTAATCAAGACAGTTGGTTAAGAAAGAAGTTAGGAAGAATAAAAATATAGACGGCGGGAAGTTCTGCCGCTAAGGCGGTTAGAAAAGTAGAATAGAATAGAAAATAAAATATTATTATAAATAATTCTATAGAATATTATATATACTATACTTTAAGACAAAAATTCTTATTATTATAAATAATTAGATATATTAAAGCACTTAAATGCGTAGAGATATTAAAATAAAAAATAATAATATAAATTATTATATAGAACAAAACATATAAAGTATAGAAAATATATAGAATAAAAAATACGGAGATTAATATTCTTAAATATAAAAAAAAGAGAGAAAGGGACATATATCTATACTATTATATAAGAAAATGTTATTATTCGGTTTGAAAAAATATAGCGGTCTTAGTTTTAGTCTGTTTTAATTAATTTTTTTTTATTAGATTAGAAAAAAATCGCAATTTTAATTTATATAGTTTTTATTATATAATTCCGCCAACTAGTAGAGATATTTAGTTTAATTACTTTTTTCTATATTTTAATTTTAATAAACTTATTTATAGGCTGTTTTTACTAAAAAAAAATTAATATATAAATAAAATAATTTAATATTTTTTAAAAAATATCCCGCCTAATTTGGACTAGCATCTAATTTTTAAAAATTTTTAAAAGTTTGTTTTATATAAAATTAAGATTTACTAGCGCCGGGAAGCTGTTTAGTTAATACTCTACTAAAGTTCTTTAAAAAAAATTAAATATTAATTAAAATTATTACCGAAAGCAGTAATTAATATAAAAAAAATTAAAAAAAATCTAAAAAATATAGTCAGCTGATTTCCGAATTAGAAAAGTACTAAAAAATATAAAAATAGTTTTATATTATATCTTAGGCTAAATAAATTAAAAAATTAGTTAAAAAATGATTTAAAAATATAAAAGAAATAAATTTTTAATAGTCTAAAAAGAAAATAGTCTAAAAAGTTAAAAATAGTTTAAATAAACTAAAATATTAAAAAAAACTAGATAAAATTAAATAAACTAAATAAACTAAATAAACTAAATAAACTAAATAAACTAAATAAACTAAATAAACTAAATAAACTAAATAAACTAAATAAACTAAAT
>KZ825674.1:24295-39186 GCA_003184685.1 Aspergillus indologenus CBS 114.80
TTTATTTAGTTTATTTAGTTTATTTAATTTTATCTAGTTTTTTTTAATATTTTAGTTTATTTAAACTATTTTTAACTTTTTAGACTATTTTCTTTTTCGACTATTAAAAATTTATTTTTTTTTATTATTTTTTAACTAATTTTTAACTAAGTTTTAGTCTAAGATATAGTAGAAAATTATTTTTATTTTTTTTAGTACTTTTCTAATTCGGAAATCAGCTAACTATATTTTTTTTATTTTTTTTAATTTTTTTTATATTAATTACTATCTTCGGTAATAATTTTAATTAATATTTAAATTTTTTTTAAAAATTTTAGTAAAGTATTAACTAAGTATTTTTCTAGTACTAGTAAATCTTATTTTTATATAAAAAAAGATTTTAAAAAGTTTTTAAAAATTAGGCGCTAGTCCGAATTAGACCAGATTATTTTTTAAA
Organism: Aspergillus indologenus CBS 114.80; assembly: GCA_003184685.1. Classification (NCBI taxonomy): domain Eukaryota; kingdom Fungi; phylum Ascomycota; class Eurotiomycetes; order Eurotiales; family Aspergillaceae; genus Aspergillus; species Aspergillus indologenus. Next base: position 24,732 of record KZ825674.1, read on the forward strand.
AATATTTAATTATTTTATTTATATAATAAATTTTTTTTAGTAAAAACAGCCTATAAATTAGTCTGTTAGAATTAAAATATAAAAAAAAATAATTAAACTAAATATCTCCGCTAGTTGGCGGAATTATATAATAAAAATTATATAAATTAAAATTGTAATTTTTTTCTAATCTAATAAAAAAAAATTTAATTAAAATAAACCAAAACTGAGACCGCTATATTTTTTAAAACTAAATAATAATATTTTCTTATATAATAGTATAGATATTAGTAGTTATATAAATACTTTATATATATAGGAGTAAATTTAAAGTCTTTCTCTGTATTAAACTAAAAAGAAGTTTTAGATATTACTAAGATTTATATTTTAAGTAATAGGACATTTTTTAAAATAATTATAATATTTTTTAAAAATATTATATAGAACATTTTTAAATAAAATATCTTTTTTAAATAGAATATTTCATATATTAGATATAGAAAAAACAGCTATTTTAATAGATAAATATAAATATAAAAATAAATAAATAAATAGTATAGAATATTTGAAACAACTTTTAGAAATATTTAACTAATTATTTTTAAACTTAATATACTAAAAAATAATATTATTAATATCTGGAGTTAATTTAATAGAAGTATTTAAAATAGTTATATTAAATATAATATATTTCAAAATCGTTTTATATAGGATTACTTTAACTAAATACTATAGTTAATATAATAAAATATTAAATATAAAATAATAGAATATATCTTTTATAGCTGTAGATAATAAAAAATTAATTATAAATATAATAAATAATAATATTAATATCTATAAAGTATATTTTTATATAATTCTATAGTATAGTATAATTTTAACTATTTATATTATATATTTACTTTAATTATTAGTCTAAGAATAAATAGTAGTAAAATAAAACTATTTTATATTTAAATAAAAAAATAGGCCTTTTTAAAATATACTTATAAATTAAGAATCTTTATTAAAAATAAAGTAATATAGTATATTCTAATTATAAAACTATATATATTTAATAAAAATAATACTTTAATATTTTATTTTTTAAATTAACTTATTTAGAATAAGGCTAATATATCTAATAAATTTATTAATAATAATAAAAAGAAAATTATATATATTAGAACTATTAGAAGAAAATAATATAAGAAAATCTATAGTAATAGTATAAAATAGAATAATTAAATTAATTAGTTAGAAGAAGCTATATAGTTTATAGTATTAGATATTATTATTTAAATATATAAAATATTATTAAATATATTTATATAACTAATATTTTGTTTAGTATACAAAAAGTCTATCTAGTTTAAAAGTATACTTTTTATAGTTTTAATACTAATTATTATTATAAATAATTTTAAAAAATTTATAAATAAAAGTATATAAAATATATAATTTTTTTTAATATAAAAAAATAATTACTATTTATAGTATATTTATATATAGAATATATATTATTTAAATAATTATTTTTATAATTAGTAGCTATTTTTTATTTTTATATTATAAATAATATTCTTAACTATATATAATAAATTATGTTTTATAAAATAAAAAAAATAAGTACTGAAATTAGATTTAAAAATAAATATAATTTTTTTAATATAAAAATCCTTAGTATAGCTATTAATAATATAATATTTAAAATTATTACTAATCTTAAAAGTATAAGCAGAATATATATATACTAAATATATATTAATTAGATTTATATTAATTAAATATATAAATATATTAATAATTAGAATATTTTTAAAATCTTATAGTTATATATATAGAATATAAAGAACTTCTTTAGCTTAGAATATATAAAATAGTATATCTACTATAGTATTTAACTCTTTAGGATCATAATAAATATATATTTAATAATTTTAAATATAGTAGAATATATATATAAAATATAGATTTAATTATTCAATTAAAATAATATTAAATATTATTTATTTTAAAATTCTAATAGTAAATATATAATTAGTATAGACAACTATATCTAACTTTAATACTTTAATTAAATATTTTATTTTTTATAATATTTATATAAAGTAAAATATTTTTAGTTTAATAGATTAGTAGTCTTTTTAATATTAATAAAAACTTTAGATAAAAATATTATAAATATTATTATTATATATAAAAACAGCTTAGATAAGTTATTATAGATAAATTTAGATTTAAAATAATATATTATAATATTTATAGCTTAGCAGTTTATATTTATATTAATATAAAAATATTTATTTATTTAAAAATATACTAGATACTTTAGATTTATAAACTTATTTTAAAATAAGTAGAATAATTAAAAGTTTTTTAAAATAGGATTTAGAATTGTAGTTTTTAATATATATTTTTATTTTTTATTTTTATTTTTATATAATTTTAATAACTATATTTTTTAATTTTAAAAAGAGCAGCTTTTTATATATATTAATTTATATAATAGTATAGTAAACTAGTAAAATTAAAAAAGTATTATTATTAATATACTAGGCTGGAAGCCCCTAAAATATAAAGATATTAAAATAATATAATAGTATAAAATTATTATTTTTTAAAAAGCTATATATAAAAATATAATATTAAGTATAGTTATAGAAAAAGAAAAGATAAAAAAAATAAATATAAAAAAAGTAAAATATTAAAATATAAAAAAAAGTAAAATAAAAGTAAAAAAATAAGATATAATAAGTAGTCTTTTTATATAGATAATATTCTTATTATTTTTTTATATTTTTATTAAAATAGTATAAAATATTATAATTACTATTATTATCTAAATTATTATTTTTATTTAGTACTATTAATATTAAAAGTAATATAGTATATTTTTTTTAATACCGGTATTTTTTTTATCTGTAATATTTTTAATAATATTTTTAAAAAAATTAATAAATAAAATAAACTTTTTAAGTACTATTTAGCAGCTTATAATTATTTTATTTATTTAATCTAATATTATAACTACTATAGTTAGATTTAAAGTAAAAAAATATTAATTATTTATAAAAATAATATTTTATTATTTTTTATTTTTTTAATCTATATTAAAAATTTAATTAATAATTTTTATATTAAATTATTCTTAATTAATATAATAGTAAAAATAGTTTTAATTTTAATTATTTTATAGTTTAAATATTAATATAATATATTTTTTAATTATAAATTTATTTAAATTCTAAAATTTATTAACTTTATTAACTTTATTTTATATTTTATTATTTAAATTTTAATATCTAATATTTTTTTAGAATATAATTTTATTAGCTTTTTATTTAAAAAGTTTTATATATTTATTTACAGCTAAAAGTATTAGTATTTTTTTTAAATATAGTATAAAATATAGCAAATTTTATTTTAGTAGTTTTAAATATATTTATTTTAAATATATTTATTTTAAATATATTTATTTTAAATATATTTTTTAGTTTTAGTAGTCTAAGTCTAATATTTATTTTATAAAATATATTATCTAAACTAAGATTATTATAGTTAAATATTTAAAATTTTTATATAATTATTTTAAAAAGCTGCTAAACTCTAGTCTTAACTATTTTTTTTATTTAATTAAATAAAAGTATTTTAGTTATACTAATATTTATAGTTTTTATTAATATTTTAAATTTATTTATATTAATAGTATTTATAAATTTAATTATTTTAGCTTTTAAAAAATATAATATATAATTAATAAATAGTTTAGAAATAGATTAAATAAAGTTTTTTTTTTACTATTAAAATCTATACTTAATTAAATACTATATAGCTAATTATCTTTATCTTTATATATATTATTATTTAATATATTAATTAATAGTTTAGATAAGATTTAATTTAAAAAAATTAAAAAAATTATTTTTTTATTATTTTTATTATAAATATAAATTATAAAAAGATTATTATTAAAAGGGCGCCAGATATTTATTTTATTTTAATTTATTTAATTTAGTTTTTTTTAATTATTATAATCTATAGTATTATAGCTTATTATAGTTATATATATTTATATTTTATTCTAAATATTTTAAATATTTTTAAATTTTATAATATAATATCTAATTTATATATTATTTTTAGAAAAACTATTAGTTTTTATATTTTACTATTCTATTAAAAGCTATAACTACTAAAAATAGCTAATTTTATTATAAAAAATATATTTTTTATATATAATTAAATATTACTAAAATCTATAAATATAAATTATTATAGTTTTACTTATTAATATTTTTTTTATTTAAAACAGATTTTTATAAATAAAATCTATATTATATTTAATTTATTTTATTATTAATAAAAGTTTATATATTATATAAATAAGCTAATTAAATAAATATATATTATAAAATAGCTTTTTTTTTAAAAATTAGATTTTAATATTTTATTATTAAAAATCTTTAGATCTAAGCAGCTTAATTATATTTTATTTATTTTATTTTATTATTTTTTATTTTTTTAAAAATAAATATAATTAAGTTTTTATTACTAAGCTTCTAAGTTTTAGTATAAATATTTTTTTTATTTATTATAATATATTATTTTTATAGTACTAAAAGTATACTATTAAAAAATATAATAATTTTAAAAATAAATAAAAAGTCTAGTATAGTAAATATTAAACAATAAAATATAAAATAGATATATTAGGAGTATATAAATTAAAAAAAATTAGAATATATTATAAAATTTAAAAGATAAAGATATAGTAAAAATATAAAATTTAGTAAAAAAAATATAGAATAAAAATATAGTAAAGAAAATATTAAATAGTTTAGTATAATTTAGTAAATAAAAAAAATAATTAGATAAAATAAATAATTAGAATATTAATAAATAAAAAAATAATTAAAAGTATTAAATATAGTTTATTTTAAACTTTTTAATTAAATCTGCTATATTAATATTTTTTACTTACTTATTTATTTTTTTTAAAACTATATTTTATAAATTAAATAAAATATTTAATTATTTTAAAACTATTTTTCTTAGTTAATTATATACTAATCTATTTATAAAAATATACTTAATTTTATATTTATTTTATTATAATAGTAAAATAATTATAGTATATATATTTTATAAGCTATTAATAAAAGTATTTATAAATATCTACTACTATAATATATATATATTTAGCTATTAATTAAATAATACTATTTTATAATAAAATTAAATAAAAATCTAATATAATTTTTTTATTTACTTTTTATAAATCTTTTACTATATATTTTTTTATTATTTTTATATTTATAATTAAATTAATTATTATTTTTTAAACTATAAAAATAAAATATATAATCAAAATATAATCTTTAGTAAAAAATATTTTATTCTAAATATATAAAAAATTAAATATTTTATAAATAATTTTTTAATTTTATTTTCTAATATAATATATATATAGTTTAGATATTTTAATATTTTTTTATTAATATTTTTAACTATTAGTTTTTAAATATATTTATTATTTTAATATTAGATTTATTTAATTTAGTTTATATATTATATTTACTAATTATTTTTATAAGTTAATAAATAGTTTTCAAATCTTTATTATATATAACTTAGTCTATTAGTAATATAATAATATTTTCTAATACTAAATATAAGAATTTATAGTTTTTAATTATTTTTAGTTTTTTATTTAAATATTTTATAGTTTTTTTATTATTAGCTTTACTATTTTTATATCTACTATTTTAATACTAATAGTATTTTTAAATATTTTTTTTATTTTTTTTATTTAAAAAAAATCAGTGTTTTTATAATTAAAAATTTTTTATTATAACTATTTCTAAAATTAGTAATATATATTAATTAGTTTTTAATATATATTTAATATATATATTTTAATAAAAAATAAATAAAATATTACTATTAGTATTTATTAAAACTAATTAAATTAGTATATTATAATTTATTTATATAATATAGCAGCTATTTTAAATTATATTTATTTAAATAGTAAACTAATTTTATTATATAATTTTTTATTTAATATATAATAATATACTTATTATCTAAAATAATTTTTAATTTTGTATATTTAGCTACTATTATATTATATAAAGTTTAATTAATAGTTTATATAAAAATAAAATTTAAATTAACTTAATATATATAGATTATAAAATCTTTTTATAATAAAAATTTAAATATATAATTTATATTTTTTAATAGTTTTATTTTTATATAGATAAATATATATACTATATTCTAGTACTATAATATACTTAGCTAAATAAGTTAATATATTAATCTATTTTTTAGTTTATACTTTAATATTAATTAATATATTTTTATAATTTTTTAAATATATTTTTTAATAGTAATAGTTAAATAAAATATTTTTATAGCTAATTATATTAGTATTTATAAATATATTTATTTTAAATTTAAAATTATTTATAATAAATATTTATATAATAATATAATTATATTAATATTTAATATTAGATAGTTTAATAAAAAAGCTAATATTTTTTTACTTTACTATTATTTTTAAAATGTATATTTAAAAAATAATATACTTACTTATAATATACTTAAACTTAATATTTATAATATAAATACTTCTACTAATAAAATAAAATTTAATATTTTTAATATTTAAAATAAAGATTTTACTAATTAAAATTAAACTATATTTTCTATCTAAATATATTATTTAAAAATTAGTTTTTTTATTAAAATTTATTATTATAATAGCAGTTTACTATATATAAAGTATATTAATATTAATATTTTTTATATCTAGTAAAAATAAATATATTATTAAAAGACTTAATATATTTTAATATAGTATTTTTTTTATAAGTAGTATAATATTTAAAGATATTAGTAAAGGCCCTTTTAAACTTTTTATTATATTATTATTTTTAATTTAAATAAATTTTATTTTATTATTTTTATATATTATATTTTATATTTTTATATTTTTTATTACTAAGTAGAGGCTTTATTATAGTTTTATTTTAAAATCTATAGTTTTAGATATAGATTTTATTAATTATAGTATTGCGAGGTGCGCCAGGAATATAATATACTATAGGCTATATTACAGAAATATAGGGGCATTATATATATTAAATTAATTATTAAAGTCTACTACTACAGTCCTCTGCAGCCCTAATAACTATTATATATTATATATATAATTTATTAAATAAATCTATATATTATATATACTACTTGCTAAGTAAATCTATATATTATATATACTATACTATACTACGGTAATTACTATATTTTATATATACTATACTACGCCTTACAGTAGCTGCTGTATATTATATATAAATAATATTATTATATAGTTGTATAGTTATTTTTTTTCTACTAGATTATATTCTGTAATCTATACTATATAATTATATTTTTTATATATTTTCTATTTATTAGTAGTAGTATTTTCTACGGTTATTTTTAGTTTCTTTAGTATTATATTAATATACTAATTATATTATTTAATTTATTATTTAATTTTATATAAGCTAGTTTTTTAACTAGTTTATAGCTGCTCTATAATATTTATAAATATTGAATTATACTATTAGTTTTAATAAATTATTTTATATATTATAATAGTTACTACTATTAAAATTAAAATAATATGATTATATTAGTAGATAGGTTTTTCCAGCTCTACTATTGCTGAGCAGATTACTTTTAATATAAAATATTATATATTATTTTTACTACTTTTTTTTACTATTAAATAAGGTTTGAATTATAAATATTATATTATTTCTTTTTATTTTACAGCTTTTTATTTTTTTTTATTATTTTATTAATTTAGATTTTTTTTATTTTATAATCTTACTTATAGATATTTATAAATTAATATTTTAATAATATATATATATATATTATATTATAATATACTAAATATTTATTTTTATTTAGGCCTAGCGCCCTTATTTTATTTTATATAATCTCTATTTTTTATTTTCTTAAATCTTTTAATTATTTTTTATTAATTAATATTTTTAGTATCTACAGATCTTATTTTATTATTAAATTATATAGTTTTATATTTATTATACTTTTTTTATATTTAGAACTATACCGGCCGGCTTAATATATTTCTATAATTAAATAATATAAACTATTAGTATTTTAATTATTAAAAAAAGTATTTTTTTATATAAATTAATATTATCGGCAGTTATTTAGCAGTATTATATATTATAGTATTATTTATTTAAATCTAGAATATTTATCAATATAATTATCTTTAAACTATATTATTTAAACTAATATATTTTAATTATTAGATAATATAAACTATTAATATTTTAATTATTAAAAAAAATATCTTTTTTTATATTAATTAATATTATTAGCAGTTATCTATTGCGCTTATATATTAATCTATTATTATTTATATTTAGTATTTATCTACTTATATTTTTTTTATTTATAGTATACTTTTTTTATATTTAATATTTTTTAATATTATATTTTTTTAGTTAATTTATCTTTTATTAATTTATTATATAGATTATTAATATATATATTTTTAAAAAGGTTTTTACTATTCATATTTATATAGTATATATTTATACTATCTAAACTATTACTACTATATTTTCTTTTATTAAATCTTTTATTTTTATTACTACTGCTAAATCTACTAAATTTTTTTTAATTAAAATATTAAACATTTTTATAACTCTAATCTTTATATATTATAGTTAACTATACTTATTTCATAGGGCTGCTACTACTACTACTATATTTTTATATAATTTTTCTTAGTCTATAAATACTCTATTTACTATATACTATTTTTAATAGCCTTTTCTACTACTACTACTACTACTAATAAATATAGTTGTTTAAAATGCTGATCTTAAAGATATAAATTTTAAAAATATTTTAATAATAATAATAATAATAATAATAATAATAATAATATTACTAGTACTGCTGATACCTCTACTACTACTAATATTTCTTTTTTATTTTTTATATATAAAAAATATATATAAGTCTACTATAAATATTTATATATAAAATTAGTATATTTTTTTATTATTTTAATAGTAGAAAAAACCTATTATATATAATACTATATATATAAGTATAGTTTTAATAGATATATATCTATAAGTTTTTCTATATTATTTTTTATTTTCTATAGTTTACGAATCTTTTTATATAGTTATTAATTAATAGTTTAATAAAAAATATTATTATAATATTAAGATAGACTGTAGCTTCTAATAAAATAAATAAAATAAAATAGCTACTTTATTTTTATTATAATAAATATACTAAATATAAATTTTATATTTTTTATATATTTTAAATATTTTACTAATAGTTTTAGTACTATTTAGTTCTTTATTAGCTTAGCTTTATTATATATACTACCGCTACTGCCTATATTTTTAATATTTAAATTTAAACTAATATATTATTTTTTATATTTTAAAAAAGAATTAAATAAAGATTTATTTTTTATAGTTAGTAAAATATCTAAATATATAAAAGTATACAGCTGTTTTTTTTATAGTTAATTTATATTATATTATAGATATATATTTTTTAAAACTTAAAATTATTTTTTTCTACTATTTTTCTTTTTTATAGATCTAATTTATTTAGTATTATACTTTTTTTTTAAATTTTTTCTTTTTATATAGTATATTTTTAAACTTTTTTAATATAATTATATTTATTAAATTAGCTTTTAGTTTTTATATTATATTCTTCAGCCCTCAGCTTTTTTATTTAATAAAATATTTAGTTTTATTTTATATAATATACTTTTTTAAAATATATTCTACTTTATATTTTTTTAATTATAATAAATTCCGGTTATAGGGCTTTATATATATTTCTTTTATCTAATTTTAAAAATAAAATATAAAATATATCATATGGTTTATATATATATATAAAAATAGATATATTTTATAGATATTTTTATTTTAAATATTAAAAATTTCTATTAGGCCTATCTGCTGGTTACTTAGTTTATAGTTTAAATATATATTAGTTATACTTTTTATATATATTATAATAAAACTACTAATAGTTAATTTAAAAAGTATATATCTTTTATTATATTATTTTTTTATAGCTGCTTTGGTTTTTTTTAGCCGGCTAATAAAAAATATATACTTTATATATATTTATTTTATATATTCTACTATACTTTTCCAGTCTACTAGTTTTTATAGTTTAGATTTAATTTATAATATTAAATAATATTTTATAAAAACTTCTATTAAAATTATTTTTATTATACTATATTTTATAGTATTATATATAAACTATACTAATAGAAGCTATTATAATTAATTATTTTACTTTTAATTTATATATTTTTTTAAATAATATTTAAATATTTAGTTTTAGTACTTTATTTAGCTGTCTATTTATAAATAATATACTCTTAAAAAATACTACTATATATTTAGATAATAATATAGTATTAACTAGAATCAGCTTATAAAAACTAAATCTTTATTATTAATTAAATTTTATAGTATACTAAAATATATTATAAATTATTTAATTATTAGTTATATAAGATTTTCTATAGTTATTTTTTTAAAATATAGTATATATGATATAAATTTAATATATAAATCTATTATTAGTATTATATTATATATTTTACTCTACTACTATATAAAAAATAATTTTATAATAAAGTTAAGACTTATCTAATCTACAGATTTTTACAGTACTAGTAGTAAATTAAAAAAACTATATAATTTATATTAGTATACTATAATATACTAATATATATAATATTTTTTTATATATATTTTTACTATTTTTAATATATTTTTCTAATAATATTCATATATTATATTTTTTAAAATATAGTTTTAGTTCTAGTACCCCCCCTAAAAATTATTATAATTTAAATATAATATTTTTATATATAGTATAGGGGAGTATAGTATATAGATTTAGTTTTTAAAGTATAGTATACTACTCGTATTATAATATTATAGCTTTTCTTTTTAATAATCTATACTTTTTAGATTTATTTTTTATATTATTTATATTAGTTTTTTAATTTTTAGATCTAGATTATTATTATAGGCTAAGTTTATAATTATTACTATTTTTATTTTTATATATAGTATATTTTTCTACAGCCTATTATTTAGTTAGTTTTAAAAATTATATAATATTATTTTAATTATTTTATTTTTAGAGCTTTTCATATAGTTTACTTATCTATTTAGTATATTTATAAAGTTTTTTTTATTTATATAATATTTAATTATAAAATTATATTCTATAAGTTTTTTAATTTATTATATATAGTATTTTATAAATTTTTTAATTATTATAAACTATTTAAAATTTATATAGTCTATTAATATTTATAATAAATATATATTTTTTTAAAATAATAATACTAGTACTATAGATATTTAATAATAGCTAGAAGTTTTATATTATATATTTTATACTATATTTTTATATTTATTATTTTATATAACTAGTAGACTATTAAATACTATTTATTATTTTTAAATAATAATAAAACTATTTCTATAATAGTAAACTTTAAGATATTTATTTAAAATTAAATTTATAGTTATAGTTAAAATAATATAATACTAGTTTATTAATAAAGTAGTTTTTTAGTTTTTAAAAGCTATAGTAGTATTTTTTATAAAAGAAAACTATTATAAAATAATTTTTTTATTAGATCTATTTATAGTACTATAATTTTACTATACTTTTTAATAAATTTATAATAAAAGTTTATAAATTTTAAAAATATTTAGATTTTTTTAAATTATATAAATTTAGCTATTTTATAATTATTTAAATATAGTTTTTTTTTATTTTAATATTTTATATTAATATTATAAATTGTAGAAAATTAACTTTACTAGTATAAAATATATATTTATTAAACTTTATATATAGTTTAAACTACTATAGATATTTAAAAATCTTATATATGTATTTTTAGTACTTTTTTTTATTATTAAAAAAGATTATAATATTATTTAAGTATAGTATATATTTCAAAGATTTAAAAATATATAATTAATATAGTTTTAAAAAGTAGCTAATATATTTATAAGTCTAAATATTATTATTTTGTATTTATAATATTTATATTATATTATAAATATTATTTTTTATTTATTATTTTTTTATATATAGATAGTAATAGATATTATATAAATTAAGCTGTATAAATATTTATATACTTTTTAGTTTATTAAATATTTTATTTAAAAATAGTAGTAAATAACTGTTTTTTCTATAATAATATTTAATTTATAATAGTTAATATACAGCTATAAACTTTTATTTTTCTAAATATAAATAAAATTAGTATATCTACTTGATTTTTAAATAATTTTATCTTACTCTTATATACGAAAATGTTGGAATTTATTTAGAAATTTTATTTCTTAGTTAGTTTTTAATATAATTTTCTAAAAATAGGCTTATCTAATGCGGAAAAATTCTACTTTTTTAATTATCTAATTTTTATAGCCCCACTTGCCTAAATAGAAAATTTATTAATAAAAAAATAAAAAATTATATTTATTACTTTTTTAGACTAAGTTTTTAATATTTTTTAAAATTTTAAAACTTTATAAATAGATCAGATTTTTTGCTACAGAATAATACTATTTTCAGCCTAAAATATTTATTCTCCGATTTTTAATAATTTTTTAAATACAGATTTTTATATTTTTCTATATAAATTATTTATTCTACTTTTACCCGGCTGACTCAGCAGCCCTACCCTATTAAAAATTTATATATTCAGACCGCCTTTTAGGGCTAGTAAGCGGAATCTAGACTTTTTTAGGAAGTAGGTCACATAACCTTTATTAGCCCTAACTGCCCGCAGCTGACCGCCTGCAGCCCGCAGCCCGCAGCCTGCACCCAAGCAAGGCAGTCAGGTGACCGCCCGCAGCCTCAGGCACCGGGCCGAGCGCGCAAGTGCGAGGCAGTCAGCTGACCGCCCGCAGCCCGCAGCCCGCAGCCCAAGCAAGGCAGTCAGCTGACCGCCCGCAGCCCGCAGCCCGGCGCCCAAGCAAGGCAGTCAGCTGACCGCCCGCAGCCCGCAGCCCGCAGCCCAAGCAAGGCAGTCAGCTGACCGCCCGCAGCCCGCAGCCGCAGCCCGCAGCCCACGCCCAAGCAAGGCAGTCAGCTGACCGCCCGCAGCCTGGATCCTCAGGCACCCCACCCTTCGAGCCGCCGAGCAAAGCGAGGGTACAAGGCTTGTTTATTTATTTTTAAATATATTATTTAAATAGGTATATAGTATCTCCAGCCTTTTTATTAGATTAATAGTATAGTTATAGTTTCTATATAAAGTAAAGACTACTATATTTTTTTAAAAAATATATTTATATATTTTTGATATTTTTATAATATAGTAGGCTTCTGCCTATATACTACTTATATTAGATTATCTACTATTATTATATTCTTTTTAATTTATACTATCTATATTAAAATGTTTAATATTATTATATTTACTATTATTTATACTACTACTAAATAAAAAGATTTATTTTTTTTTATATAAAAGTATAAAAAAGATTATATTTTCTATTTATTTTAGATTTTTTTATAGAATATCTATATTTACTATTTTTAATTTATAATTAGATTTACAGCTCTTAGCTAAAACTATTTTAAAATTATATTATATTTTTAAAAATCTACTATTTTAATTTTTTTATTTTATATAGTTAACTTTTTCTAAATCTATACTATTATATAAGAAAATATTATTATTTAGTTTAAAAAAATATAGCGGTCTTAATTTTAGTCTGTTTTAATTAAATTTTTTTTATTAGATTAGAAAAAAATTATAATTTTAATTTATATAGTTCTTATTATATAATTCCATTAACTAATAGAAATATTTAGTTTAATTATTTTTTTCCGTATTTTAATTCTAACAGGCTAATTTACGGGCTGTTTTTATTAAAAAAAATTAATATATAAATAAAATAATTAAATATTTTTAAAAATATATCCGGCCTAATTTAGACTAGTATCTGATTTTTAAAAATTTTTTAAAGTTTTTTTTTATATAAAAATAAGATTTACTAGCGCTGAGAAGCCGTTTAGTTAATATTTTATTAAAATTTCTAAAAATTAAATATTAATTAAAATTATTGCCGAAAGCGGTAATTAATATAAAAAAAATTAAAGAAAATCTAAAAAATATAATCAGCTGATTTCCGAATTAGAAAAGTATTAAAAAAGATAAAAATAGTTTAAATAAACTAAAATATTAATAATAAACTAAGTAAACTAAATAAACTAAATAAACTAAATAAACTAAATAAACTAAGTAAACTAAATAAACTAAATAAACTAAATAAACTAAATAAACTAAATAAACTAAATAAACTAAGTAAATTAAATAAACTAAATAAACTAAATAAACTAAATAAACTAA
>KZ825675.1:0-36824 GCA_003184685.1 Aspergillus indologenus CBS 114.80
AGTTTTATTAGTTTTATTAGTTTTATTAGTTTTATTAGTTTTATTAGTTTTATTAGTTTTATTAGTTTATTTAGTTTTATCAGTTTTATCAGTTTATTTAGTTTATTTAGTTTATTTAGTTTATTTAGTTTATTTAGTTTATTTAGTTTAATTAGTTCAATTAGTTCAATTAGTTTAATTAGTTTAATTAGTTTAATTATTTTTTTTAACTTTTTTTAGTTTTTTAGACTATTTTCTCTTTAAATAATTTAAAAGTTAATTTTTTATATTTTTTAACTAATTTTTTTATTTATTTAACCTAAAATATAGTAGAAAATAATTTTTAGCTTTTCTAGTATTTTTCTAATTAGGAAATCAGCTGACTATATTTTTTAGATTTTCTTTAATTTTTTTTATATTAATTACCGCTTTTAATAATAATTTTAATTAATATTTAATTTTTAAGAATTTTAGTAGAATATTAACTAAGCAGCTTTCCGGCGCTAGTAAATCTTATTTTTATCTAAAAAAAGATTTTAAAAATTTTTTAAAAATTAGATACTAGTTTAAATTAGGCTGGGTATTTTTTTAAAAATATTTAATTATTTTATTTATATTTAAATTTTTTTTAATAAAAATAGTTAATAAATTAGCCCGTTAGAATTAAAATATAGAAAAAAGTAATTAAATTAAATATCTCTACTAGTTGGCGGAATTACGTAATAAAAACTATATAAATTAAAATTGCGATTTTTTTCTAATTTAATAAAAAAAATTAATTAAAATAGACTAAAACTAAGACCGCTATATTTTTTTAAACCGAATATTGATATTTTCTTATATAATAGTATAGATAAAATATAGATTTAATTTTTTAATAATAATAATAATATATAGAAATATAGTATTATAAATATAGATATTTATAGTAGATATATAATTAATAAGAATAATTAATAGTTTAAATATATTTATGGATTTAATTATATAGTATAGTTTATAAATAATCTATATAAAATAAATAATTTTTATTTTTATAGATTAATAGTAAATCTTAGCCGGATATAAAAACTAACTTATAAAAAAAATAGATTATATTTTAATATAAAAAGATAATATCAGCTTATTAAAAATAATATACTTAAAAATATAGTATACTATAATACTATAGCTTTTTTTAATATATTAAAATTAATATATAACTGTTTATTAGAATTAAAATAAGTAAAATATATAGATTAATAGAATTATATTAAAATATTTTAAAAGTATTAAAGTTATTCTTTATAGACTTAACTAGTATATAGACTAAATAATTTTTCTTAAAATATTTTTTAATAAAACTATTTTTTAATAAAAATATTTTTTAAGAAAAATATTTTTTATTATTATAATAAGACAGCCTTTTATATATATTAGTATATTTAATATTAGAAATATTTAATAAATTTAAAATAATATTTTAGCTTAATAAATATATAAATAAATAATAAAATATATGATATAGTAAGCTTTAACTTAAATATAATAAGTTTAAAAATATTAATTTATAAACTAAATATTTTTATTAATAAAAATATAAAAAATATTTTTTTAGCTTAATTTTTAGATTAATTAATTTTATATATTTAAAGATTTTATATAGATAATATAAATAGCCATTAAAATTAATCTTATTTTTTTTATTTACTATTATTAATAATACTATTAAATATTTTAAATACTATAATAAAATTATTAATATATATTTTAATATAGATTAGGTTTTATAAAAATAAATCTATATTATATTAAATATAGAAAATACTATTAAAATATTTTATAATTATAATATTAAAAAATTTTTAATTTTAATAGCTTAGAATAGTAAAATAGTTTTAATATTTATATTATATAAACTATTAATAAAATATTTTAATAGTATTAACTATAGTAATATATTAATAGTATTAAATAAGTTTAAATATATTCTTTTAGTATAAAATAAAGTAGATATTTTAAATAGCTTTAGTATTAGTATCTTTTAAATTAATAACTATATAGTCTTTATATTTATATTTACTATTTTTATTTTATATATTTTTTTATACTATAAAAATAAAATAGCTAAATAGTATATATAATTTAGTAAATTTTAGCTTATTTTAGTTTTATAAAGATCCGAATATATTATTTATTATTTTTTTATTTTAAAAACTAATATAGTATATATAAGTTTTAAAAATATAATTTTTTTAACTATTATATAGAAATATCTATATTTATTTTTTTTAGATATATTAATTATATTAATATTATTTTTATTAGATAGTATCTAAATATTATAATTATTAATTATTTTAGTTAATTAATTAACCGTATTCTTTTTAGTATAGTTATATATAGTTATTCTATTTAGTAAAATAGTAATATTATTTATATTAGGATTAGTAAAAATAGTAGATTAGATATACTCTTGTATATTCTTTAATATAGTAGTATTAACTATTATAATATATATATCTGCTAAGTTTTAATTAATATAATAGTAAAAATTAAAATTAACTATATTAATAATATACTATAACTAAGTATTTTTTTATTTTAAATATAAATATATTTTATATAGTTAAGGCTAATATAATATATTATAATAAATTTACTATTAAATAGTATATCTAGATAAGTATAGTAGACTAGAATAATTAGTTTAGATATTTTATTAAATATTTTAATAAAAAAGAATTTATAGTCTATTAGATATATATATAAAATAGTATTTCTAATAAATATAATAATTATTAGATTAAAAATAAAATCTTATTTTAAAAAAGCTTTAGATATCTTAATTTTAATTAGAATATAGATTTTTAAATATAGCAGTACTACTAAATACTTTTAGAATACTATATAGATTTTTATATAATTAATAACTATATATTAAATTATAAAAATAAAGTCTTAATATAAATATAATAAATATATTCTATATTTAAATTTAGAAATTATTTTTTTAAATAGTAATATTATTTTTTATAAGTAGATTAGATCTTATATTTAATATTATTTAAACTTAGATAATAATATAAATAAATAAAAATTAGCTAAGCTAAAAATTTAATTAAAAAAATTTATTTAAAATATAATATAGTTTATTATATAATAGTTTAAACCAAGGCCTTTGATACTTAATATTTTATATAATAATTAAATATTAACTATAGTTAGTTTAGTAAAGATTTTACTAATAATAATAGCTAAACAGCTGAAATTAATTTATATATTATATAATATATTATTATAGTTAATTCTAATATTGGCGGTTACAGAGTATAAGTTATATAAAAATATAAAATAATTAAAATTATATATTAATTTAGTTAAAAATTTTAAAAATTTAATAATATTAGATACAGCAGATATTAATATAATAAATATAATTAAATATAGTATATTTTTATATAAAAATATCTATAAAGTTAATTATTTAATATAAATCTAATATTATAACTATTATAATATATAATAATAGAATCTTATATCTAAATATTTTTAAAATTAATTAATTAGATATTTTTATTAGTATTAATTCCGGAGTTAAAAAATAAATTAGAATTATTTTAAATAATATATATTTAATTATTATATAAAAAATAGTTATAAAATAGTTAAATATAAGATATTAATAAATTATATATAAAAAATATATATTTAGTCTAGTAGAATTTATAAAATATATATAGTAGATTTATTAGTAGCAGCTATATCTAATTATTAAAAATAATATTAATACTATATATATACTAAAACAGTCTTTTGTTTTAATAATTCTAAGATTAATAATTATTATTATTCTAAAAAGGACAATTCTATAATTAATATTAAGTTATATTAGTTTTATTTTTATTAGAATAAAATTTTTTAGTAAATTATTAAAAATATAATTAATACTAGGGCGGCAGCAACTAATATAAGATTTATTATTAATTTTAAAAATATTATAGTTTAAAATACTAATTAATAGTAGTATTTATAAAATATAATATATTAAAAAATCTATTAGATGCGCGGGGGGTGTTTATTTAGCTATATTTATATTTATTATAAAAAATTTAAAAATAAAAATTTTAACTATATTATAGTTAACTATTTTTATTTTTTTAATTATAGTAGTTAGACTATTTTTTATTATTATAATAATTTGTTTTTATTACTATATCTCTTATTTTAATATTTATTATAATTTTTTCTATAATTATTATATTTAATAACTTTATTTTATTATTAAAATATTTAATATTTACATTACTATAAAAATATTAATAATATAGTATATTTTTTAGACTTAGATATATTATTCTGTAGATTAGAATTAAAATACTTTTATATTATATATAATTAATTATATATATTATTAATATAAATAGATTAGATATATAATAAGATTTTTAAAATAAAAATAATAATTAATTAATTAATATAAATATTTTTATATAAATACGCAATACTGTTAAAATAATATATAATATTATATATATTAAAATAAAATTAATATAATAATTTATAGAATTAATTATTTTTTAAACTAAATATATAAATTAGATATTTTTTATATTTAGTAACTTTAAATTAGTACTATTATAATATAGTATTAATAAAATATATTTAGATATTAATTTTAATAGTAGCTTTATTTTTATAATTAATAATATTATAAAAATAATTAATAAAAAGATATATATTTTAATAATATATTTTTTAACTATTTAGATTCTTATAGTAGCCGGTAATTAAATTATTAAAAAAATAGTTAAACTAAAAATAGCTAATTTTATTAGTTTTTTACTAATATAAATACTTAAAAAAATTAAATATAAAATCTTAACTATTATATTTAATATTATATTTAAAATTAAAAAGATTATAGAAATTTTAATTATTTTAGCTATAATAATATTTATTATCTCTACTATAATTACTATTAAAGCTATTTTAATATTAATTATTAAAAAAATAATAAAAGATTATTATTATTTTTATTATTTAAATTAAAATTACTAAAATTATTACTAAATTAATAATATCTGCTAAAATATTTTTTATTTTTAATATTTTAATATTAATTAATAGAGTATTTATTAGCGGAATATTTATTATTTTTAATATTTTAATATATTAAATATTTTTTTTTAATATTTTAATATATAGCTTTTTTAGTATTTTAATATTTTTCTTTAGTTTTTATATATTTTATATCTTATAGTAGAAAAAAATTTTTATAATAATAATTATTAGTATTAATACTAAAATATTTATTAATATATTTTATAGTATTTTTTTTATTAAAATATTTATTAATATTTATAAAATATATTTTAATATATTAATTTATAGTTTATATATTAGTTTAGAGATTAATAATTAAAATATATAAATTATTTTATATAAAAATATTAATAAATTTTTTATTAGTACTAAACGGCTGGGCCGTATAAGATAATTTTTTACTAGAATTAATTTTAAAATTTATTATATTAAATATATTAATTTTAACTTTAATATAATAGTAGTATATTATTATTATAAGTATAGTAGATAATATATATATAAAATTAGATAAATTAAACTGGCCAGATATATTTAAAGTAATAAAATATTTAAAACTAAATTATTTTAGATTAATAACTAAAATAGTACTTATAATTAATATAAAATATATATATTTTAAAAAATTTAAAAATTTAATTTTAAATTATATATTTAATTTATATTAATCTTGCTATATATAATAGTTAAAAAAATCTAATATTGTGATAAACGCGTATCGCGGAAGATGAGATATAGAGAAGTTATTCTATTTTAAAAAGGCCGGAAGACTAAGAAGCTAAATATATCGCCTACAGTAAACTATAGATACTAATACTATAGACGGTGATATAGAAAAATATAAAAATTTTAATATACCAAATACTAGAGACGGCAGCTATAGTTATTTTTAATAAAAAAAAATATATTATTCTTAATACTATATATATATATATAGAAATATATAAAGCGATATAGAATATATAAAAAGTATAAAGTATAGAATATAGATAAATATATAGAAATAGATAAGAATAAAAAATATAAAGTAGAAATAACGGATTAAGCTATAAAAAGTTAATATAGTAAATTAGTTAATTCTATTTTTAACTATGCGAATAAGATCGGGTAAGTTAAGATTATATTTATATATCTATTTATTATATTCCGGGCTATATCTGAGCTAGTAAATTAAATATTTTATATATATAAAATCTCGCCTATAATAATAGATATACTTATTAAAAATATATTTAATTTTCTACTAGTTTTTAATTTTATTAATTATAGGCGGTTCGGAGGGCTGATAATTAAATAGATTAGTATTTTAAAAAATAGATTCTAGTTATAATACTAATATAACTAGATAAATTTTAAATATATTTAAAAATATAAAATAGTATATATAGCAATTAACGCGTTTAAGAATATTAAAAAAACTAGAGAACTAGTATTTTAGTTTATAAAAAATATTTTTAATATTTAATATAGATATACAGTATTTTTTATATAATTTTAAATATATTTTATTACCGATATTAAAATATATAGATTTATATTTAATATTAAACTTTTACTTTATATAAACAGCGGTATATTTAATAGTATTTTTTATATTAAAATAAGCGGATATAAAATTCTAATATATTTAAGTCGGTATAAGCGACTTTAGTAAATTAAATAGCTAATAAAACTTTATACTATATATAATTTTATATAGTAATTAACTAGTTTAAAAATAAATAGATTTATTAAAAAATATAATAAGATTTAATAATTATAAAATTTAGAATAGTCTTTTAGTAGTAGTATACTATAGTATAATTTTTAAAGATTCGATTATATATTCTGAATTTTTATCCGTCTAAAAATAATAAATAGTATTAAATAGCTAATAATAATTTAAATTTTTAAAAAGACTATAAGATATATTAGCAACAAATTATTAATTTTAATTAAATATCTATATATAAAATATACTTTAATTATAAGTTTATAAATATATAAGAATTATTTTACTTTATTTAAATACTTTTTAATCTATCTTATTTAAAATATATTCTACTTTTTTTATAAATTTATTTATTAGAATAAGCAGCTAATTATAGCTATTATATAAAAAGAGATTAATAATAAAATTAAAAATAATAATATAAAATAAAATAGATAATAAGATAATAGGCTATAAATTACTATATAGTTTATATTTAAGTACTTAGTATAAGTAATAATTAGAATAGTAATATATATAATTATATAGAAGATATTAATAATAGTAGAATATTAATTTTTTTAAGATATTAAAATACTTTTCTAGATTTTAGTAGTATTAATTATTATATATTATATAAAATATATTTAGAATAAGATTGCAAAGCAGATATAGCTATAGATTTTTAATTAAAATATTTTTATTATTATTAATTTAGTAAATAATATATTTAAATATATATAAAAAACTATTATATCTAATATAGAAAAAAACAGCTGGATTTACAGATTTAGTATTATTATAGAATATACTTAAGATTTTAGATATATAAAAATTAAAAATATATTTTTAATATATATAGTTTTTAAATTTTTTAAATATATATAAAAATATAATAAATAATTATTCGGATATATAAACGGTAAACGCTTTAATAGAATTAAATATTTTAATATTTTTATTTCTAATATTAAAAATAAATATATCTTTTATATAATTATTAAAATTAATATTATATAGTAGAGAATTATCTTCTTTTCTAAAAAGACGGAATAAAATATCTATTATAGTATTTATAATACCGGGCCTATAATATATATATAAAATAAATTACTAAATATATTAAAAAATATAAATAAGTTATAGATTTAACTTTTTAACTATAATAGTTATATATAATAATATAATATTATAAATACAGATTCTTATAGTTGATATATAATTAATAAAAATAATTAGTAGCTTAGATATATTTATAGACTTAATTATATAATATAATTTATAAATTATCTAAATAGAATAGATAATTTTTATTTTTATAAACTAATAGTAAATCTTAGCTAAATATAGAAGCCGACTTATAAAAAAAATAAATTATATTTTAATATAAAAAAATAGTATTAGTTTATTACCAGAAGTAATAATATATTTAAAAATATAATATACTATAATACTATAATCTTTTTTTAATATATCGAGATTAATATATAACTATTTATTAAAATTAAAATAAATAAAAATATATAGATTAATAAAATTATATTAGAGTATTTTAAAAGTATTAAATTTATTTTGATAGATTTAACCGATATATAGACTAAATAGTTTTTTTTAAAATATTTTTTAATAAAACTATTATTTAATAAAAATATTTTTTACTGTTGCAGCGGAATAGTCTTTTATATATATTAATATATCTAATATTAAAAATAATTAGTAAATCTAAAATAATACTTTAATTTAGTAAAAATATAAAAAAATAACAGAGTATATAATATAATAAGCTTTAATTTAAATATAATTAAATTTAGAATATTAATTTATAAATTAAATACTTTTACTAATAAAAATATAAAAAATATTTTTTTTAGCTTAATTTTTAGATTAATTAATTTTATATATTTAAAAACTTTATATAGATAATATAAATAACTATTAAAATTAATCTTATTCTTTTTCTATTTATTATTACTAATAATACTATTAAATATTTTAAACGCGGTAATAGAATTATTAATATATATTTTAATATAGATTAGATTCTATAAAAGCAAATCTATATTATATTAAATATAGAAAATACTATTAAAATATTCTATAATTATAATATTAAAGATTTTTTAATTTTAATTATTTAAAATAGTAAAATAATTTTAATAATTATAGTATATAGACTATTAATAAAATATTTTAATAGTATTAACTATAGTAATATATTAGTAGTAATAAATAAATTTAAATATATTTTTTTAATATAGAATAAAATAAATATTTTAAACAGCTTCGGTATTAGCATCTTTTAAATTAATAACTATATAATTTTTATATTTATATTTACTATTTTTATTCTATATATTTTTTTATATTATAAAAATAAAATAGCCGAATAGTATATATAATTTAGCATATTTTAGCTTATTTTAATTTTATAAAGATTTAAATATATTATTTATTATTTTTCTATTTTAGAAACTAATTTAATATATATATATTTTAGAAATATAGTTTTTTTAGCTGTTATATAGAGATATCTATATTTATTTTTTTTTAGATATATTAATTATACTAATATTACTTTTATTAGGCAGTATCTAAATATTATAATTATTAATTATTTTAGTTAATTAATCAACTATATTTTTTTAATATAGTTATATATAATTATTCTATTCGGTAAGATAATAATATTATTTATATTAGAATTAGTAAAAATAGTAGTTAATTAATTAATTAATTTATTTATACACGCATATATTAGTTCTAATAGCCGAATAGCAGTAGATCCTAGTCCGGCGGCTGGGCAAGCCGCCGGGGTATTAAATCTATATATAAATAAAATAATTAACTAGTTAATCTATTTTTTTCTTTAAATTTTTAATTTTTATTTAGTTTATATAATTTTATATAGATT
The DNA here is from genome assembly GCA_003184685.1 of Aspergillus indologenus CBS 114.80. Classification (NCBI taxonomy): domain Eukaryota; kingdom Fungi; phylum Ascomycota; class Eurotiomycetes; order Eurotiales; family Aspergillaceae; genus Aspergillus; species Aspergillus indologenus. The sequence continues at coordinate 9,666 of KZ825675.1, forward strand.
TTTTTTATATTATAAACTAGCGGCTATAGTAGATATACCAGATATACTTATTTTTATATTTATTATATATAGTCTATTTTCTCTAATTAGCAGCTGCTACAGTTATTAGTTTACTATATAATTTAATATTTAGATTTATTTTATAGTTTTGTTTTTACCGGCTAGCCTAAAGATTTCCGGATATTATAATTTTAATATAATAAATAAAAGCTTATTATTAAAAAAAGCTAGTTAATTATTTTATAAAAGCTAATTAATTATATTTTAAAAATATAGTTAATTAATAAATTAACTAATAGTTAATAGTTAATCTGCAGCCGGTAGCAGTTATATTTTAATAAATATAATATTAAAAATAATATTAATTAGATTTTAAAATTAGTTTAAAAGCCTTATTTATAGTATAAAATAAATTATTTATTTTATTATTTTTTTTTAAAAAAGATATTAGAAATTAATAAATTTTTTTTAGGTTTAAAGAATACTTTAGTAAAAAAAATTATATTTTAGATATTTAATAAAAATATATTTAACTAATTAAAATCTTTATTTATAAAAATATATAGTTAATTTAGCAGCTTTAATAATTTCTAAATATATTTTTAAAATAATTTTATTAATTAATATTTAGATTAGTATTAAAAACTATATTTAATATAAATCTATATATAAATTAAAAGTATATTTACCCTCCGCCGTATTAATAAAAATATAATAGATATAATAATTATATAAATTATTAGTTTAATTAATTTTTTACTATTAATTATTTAAAATCTATAAATATTATTATATTATAAAAATTAGTATAAAGATTATTAGTTAGTTTATAGTTTTAAAGACGGCGGCTTTAATATAATTATTAATAAATTTATTATTAAATATTTTTTTATAGTCTAAAAGCTATTAAAAGTATATTTATTAACTAAATATATATATATAGTTTAATTAATAGATTATCTATTTAATAATTATTTACTCCGATTAGTACCGAGATTTAATATAAATTTATATAATTATCTAGTTATTAATAAAGATTATACTTAATTTAAATTTTAAAATATTTAAGATTAATACTATTTAGAAAATAATATTTTTATAAATAAATATTTTAGATTTTTTTTAGCTAAAATTAAAACTAGTTTAATATTAGTTAATTTAGTTAAATATATTATATAAATATTTTTATAGCTAATTAATTTAATTTAGTTTTTATTATAAATTATTATTATAATATTAATATTATTAAAATAGCTGCTGCTATTAATATATATAAAAAAATAATAAAAATTAGTAAAATATATTAGTAAAAATTTTTTTTTAAAAAATTAATAATATTAATATCCGGAAATATCTATTATAGAAATATTAATATTAGTTTAATAATTTTAATAAATAATAATATATCCGGATTAAGTCTAAGATTTTTAGTAAAATAATATTTAAAATAATTTAATAATAATATAGCTAAATCAGTTTCCGGGCCGCCGGAGCGGTATTTTTTAAAATAAATATAATATATAAAAAATAAAATTTTATAATAAAATAAAAAAATTATTATTTAAAAATATATATTTTTAATAGTATATTTAATAAAAATTAGTAGTAGCGGTATATTAAAATATACTTTTAAAACTATTTATATAGTAATATAAAATATTTTTATTATATAATATAAAATTTTATACTAAATATTTTTAAAATATTTATTAATATTAATAATAGTTTTTTAAAAGTCCCGGATACTATAAATAAATTATATAAAATATTTAAAAAATAATTAAAAAAATAAAATAATAATATATATATAATATAAATTAGTAGTTAATATATTTTAAATAAAATCAGCTATTAATAAAAGCGCGGCTATTAGCCAGATAGCTTTAGTTTTTAATTAAATAAAATAAATAATCTTAATAAATTTAAAGTTAAAAAATTTTTTAAAATAATATAAATTTTATATTAATTTAACTATTATATTTATAATAGTTAAAAGTTTAATTAACTATATAGCTAAAAGTATTCTTATTTAAAATAGTTTATATATTATATTAATAAAATTATATTTTAAAAATAAAAATATTAAAATATATTAATATTATTAAATTTTTATATAATAGTAGAGTATCTATAAATAAATATAATTTTTAAAAATAATATTTTTTTAAATAAGTATATAAATATTATTAATATATTTAATTATTAAAATATAGTTTTTTATTAATAGAAATTCTAAAAAATTAGTATTATAAAATAGATAAAAAATAAATAAAAATAATAAGTTTTAGGCTATATTTACTGCTATATTTTTTTTATTATTTTTTTTATATAGTAATAATAATTTTTTAATTAATAAAAAAAAATAATTAAATTAATAATTTTTATAAATATATAATATTTCTATAAATTATAAAATAAATATTAGTATATTATATTATTATAAATATTTTAAATATTTATAGTAAAAAGACTAGCTATAAAATAATTAGTTTATTATATAATATAAATTTATTTTAAAATTAAATATAAAATATAGTTATAGAATTTTTTTTAATATTTATTTATATAGTATTTTAAAAGCAGCTTTAAAACTTCTACTATATAATTAATTTTAAAAATAATAATTAATTTAAAAATTTTATTTAGTATATTAAATAAAATAATTAATTAATAATTTTTAAATATAGTATAATTATTTTTATCCGGTTTATAGATAATAATAATAGTTAATTAATAAAAATATTAAAAATAATAATTTATATTTAAATATATATTAAAAATAATATTTAATTAATTTTTTATAAAAAAAAAGACTTATTAAAAAACTAGATTAAATAGTTTATTAAAATTAGAAATTTTTTTAAATATAATTTACTAAATTATATAATATATTTTATTTAATATTATCTAGAGTACTTTATATAGTTTAAAATAATTATTATTAATATTAATAAAATTAGCTATATTAATAGTAGAAAATAAAATTTATTAAAAAAGTTTAGTTTTAATCTTTAATTTTTTTATTAATTTTTTAATTAGTAATTATAATATAGATATAAATATAGACTATAGATTTTTATATATTTAGATTTATTAGACTAGTTTTAAAAATTTTTTTATAAAATATTTTTTATTTTTTATTTTTTTTAATATAATTATTTTTTTTATTTAATAATTTATTAATATAGTATATTATAAGCTTAGCTATAGATTTTATAGTCTATATAACAGCTTAATTTAATTTATTATTTTATCTACTATATATAATTATTTAATTTTTTTATTTTTTTAATATAATTAAATTTTATATAATTTATAATAGTTTTTATTAATATAATAATTTTAGCTGCGGCAGCTAAGGCCTTAATAAAATTTTTTATTATAATATTAATAATAATTAGTTAAATTAATTAATTTATAATTAGCTATAGTTTTAAATATTTAATTAATTTTTTTTTATAAATTTATTAGTTAATATTAGTTTAATTTTAGTATTTTATTATAAAAGCGGACGCCGGACTAAAATTAAAAATAGTATATATTAGTATATAGTTAACTTTTATTTATTAGTTTTTTTAAAATAAGTAGTAGCTAAAGTATTTTTTAAACTATTATATAATTTATATTAGATTAATAATAGTATAAATATTATTTTTTTTATATATAACTGTTTTTTTTAGTAGAAATAGTTTAAAATTTTTATTAATAGTAATATTAAATAGTCGGCTAGCTATATTATTAATATAAATATATTTTAATAAATTTTATAATAAATAATATAAATTAAAATTATTAAAAACTATATATTTATTTAGCTTCTGCAGAACTATAGTAAATAATTTAAATATTAAATTTTTTTTTTATAAAAATTTTTATTTTTAGATTTAAATATTAGCTTAGATTTATTAATTTTATATTAATTATTATTTTTTTAAACTAATATATATTATAAATATAAATACGGTTTTCTTCCGGAATCTATAGTATAAAAATATTAAAAAATCTTAATTAATACTAAATTATCTATATTTTTAGATTAATATATTTATTTATAAAAAAATAAATATATAAAATAAATTTTATATTTAATATTAATTTTATAATTAGATAATAATATTTTTTTAAAATCTAAAAATATATAGTTAATTAATTATTATAATAATTAATTTAAAGCTTTTAAATAACTATAAACTTTATATTTTATATTTTTTTTATTAAAAAAATATATTATAATAATATTAGATTTTTAATAATTTATTTATATAATTTTAAGCTGTTTATAATAATTATTTATTATTAATAATTATAAAAAGTTTATTAATATTTAGAGTATCTATAATAAAAATATTAAACTTATTATTATTATTTTTATTTAAAATAATAAATTAGTTATAATATTAATTATAGTATTGGATTATAGATTTAGATATATATATAATATTATTAAAACTAAAAACTAATATAATACTAGTTAATATAGTTTAAATAATATTAATTAATAGATTTTAACTATAGATATTAATTTTTATAATTTTTTAATTATTTTTTTTATAATAGTATTTTAGTTATTTATTATAATTAATATTAATTATAGTTTTAATTTTAATAGTTAAAATAGTTTTTAGCTTTTTTATAATTAATTTATAATAATTTATACTTTAAACTATTTTTATTTTAAATTTTATTAAATAATTATAAATATATTATAATTAGGCGAGCTTAGGACTTATTTTAAAAATAGTTTAAATAATAGTATTACTATTATTAATAAAAAATTTAATATATAATATAAAAATATTTAGCCAGCGCTACTAAATAGTTTTTAATTAATTTTTTTTTATATAAATATAATTAAAGATAAAATATTTTAATCTATAGTTTATATATTTAATATATATTTTATTATTTTTAAATATATAGTTTAATAATTTATATAAGCTTATATAATATATATAAATCTAGTTTTTTTAATAGTATTATTTAATATAGCTATATTTTTAGTATTTAAAATACTATAAAAACTACTAATTATAATTTAGTAGTTAATATTAAAATATTTATTATTAAATATAAAGTCTCTATTAAAAAGAATATTTACTATATTTAAATTATTAAATTTAACTATTAATATAAAAAGTTTATTTTTTTAAATAATAGTTTTTTAAACTATATTTAATTAATATATATAATTTTAATAAATATAATAGCTAAATAATTAATATTAGTAGTTTTAATTTTTTTAGCTAAAATATTTTATTATTTTATAAATTTTCTATAGCTAATATAGCCGATATTTATATTATATATTATAATTAAATATTTATATTACTTAATTATTATATTTAAATTAAAAATCTTAATTTAAAAAATCTATATATAAATAAAATATTTTAAATTCTTTAAATTATCAGCTGTAAAAACTATATTATTATTAAATAATATAAAATCTATTAAAATCTTATAGTAAATAATTATTTTATTTTTTATATTAGTAATATTTTTATTAATATAGTTTACTAAAATCTTATTATTATAGTATAAAAAATTAATTATAATATTTATAGTTTTTTATATATAAATAATAAGATTTTTAATAAAAATTAGCTGTACTGGTAGACTATTTAAATCTATTAACTTATTTATAATATTAGTTATATTAATTTAGATTTTAATAAACTAATTATTTATATATAATCTAAAAATAGCAGTTATAACTATATAATAAACTATATTAATATATAATTATATTTTAAAAATTATTACAGATATTAAAGCAGCCGCAGATCTATTAAAATTATTAAAAATTTTAATAATTTATAATTATTAATTTATTTATATTTAAAAAATATTTTTAATTTTTTTAAAATTTTTATAAAAAATATTTACTAAGAATATTTTTATAATCTAATTAATAAAATTAATAAAATTTTTAATTAGTAGAAAAAAAATCGACTTAAATAAACTATTAATTATTTTTTTTTATTTTTTTTTAAATTATTTAAAAATAATATTAATAGCTATTATATATATATATAAATTTTTATAGTAGTAATCAGCCCCGATTTAAAACTATATTAGTTTTTTAAAAAATATTTTAAATAATATTATACTATTATATAACTATAAAAACTAAAAATACTGTTAAAAAATAATAAATTAATTAAAAAGAGAATTAGATATAACTTTCTTTTTTTTCTAATTAATAATTTAATAGTGGCGTGCTGTTTGGTGTAGCTGGTGCGGTTTTTATATCTGCAGCTTAGTAAAAATAGTAGACTAATAATAAATCTTTTTTAAAATAAAATATAGATTACTAGTCAGCTTATAGGCTGTTTTAGAGTAAGTATTTTTAATTTTTATAATTATAGTATATATATTAGCTAGATCTTTAGAGATATAGTAATAGTACTTATAGTTAATTAAATTAATAATTATATTATTATTTAGTATATTAATATTTTAATATATGCGAGTATATTTAGTATAGTTATAACTAATATAATATATAGTAATAAATTTACTATTAAATAGAGTATCTAAATAAGTATAATATATTAGAATAATAGATTTAGACATCTTATTAGACGCTTTAATAAAAAAAAATTTATAATTAATTAAATATATATATAGTATAGTATTACCGATAAATACAGCTAAATTAAAAATATAATTTTATTCTAATAAAGCCTCGGGTATTTTAATTTTAACGGAAATACAGATTCTTAAATATAGCAGTATAATTATATATTTTTAAAATATTATATAGATTTTAATATAGTTAGTTACTTTATATTAGATTATAAAGACAAAGTCTTAGTATAAGTATAAAATATATATTCTATATTTAAAATTAGAAACTATTTTTTTTAAATAATAATATTATTTTTTATAAGTAAATCGGATCTTATATTAGATATTATTTAAATTTAGATTATAATATAAATAAATAGAGACTAGCTGGACTAAAAATTTAATTAAAAAAAATTATTTAAAATACTATATAGTTTACTATACAGTAGTTTAAACTAAGATTTTTAATATTTAATATTTTATATAATAATTAGATATTAACTATAGTTAATTTAGTAAAACTTTTATTAATAATAATAATTAAATATCTAAAATTAATATATATATTATATAATATATTAGTATAATTAATTTTAATATTGGCGGTAGCGGGATGTAAATTATATAAAAATACTAAATAATTAAAACTATATATTTTTTTATTAAAAATTTTATAGATTTAATAATATTTAAGAATATAGGCAATAATATAATTAAAATAATTAAATATAAAATATTCTTATAAAAAAGATATCTATATAGTTAATTATTTACTATAAATCTAATACTATAATTATTATAATATATAATAATAAAATTTTATATCTAAATATTTTTAAGGCTAATTAGCTAAATATTTTTATTAATATTTATATTAAAGCTAAAAAATAAGATAAAATCGTCTTAGGCGATATATACTTAGCTATTATATAAAAAATAACCGAAATATAGCTAATTATAGAATAAATTATATAATAAAAAAATATATTTAGCTTAGTAGGATTTATAAAATATAAATAGCAGATTTATTAATAGCAGCGGCTATATTTAATTATCGGAAGTAATATTAATACTATATATATATTAAAAAGATTTTTTATTATAATAATTTTATAACTAATAATTATTACTATTCCAGAAGAAATAATTTTATAACTAATATTAATTTTAATTTTAACTTATATCGGCTTTATTTCTATTAGAATAAAGTTTTTTAATAAATTATAGTTAAAAGAATAATTAATATTAGAATAGTATTAATTAACGCGATTACTAGCTTTACAAATACTATAATTTAAAATATTAATTAATAGTAGTATTTATAAAATATAATATACCGAATAGTCTATTAAATATATAAAATATATTTATTTATTTATATCTATATCTATTATAGAGGATTTAAAAATAAAAATTTTAGCTATATTATAATTAACTATTTTTATTTTTTTAATTATAGTAGTTAAACTATTTTTTATTATTATAATAATTTTTTTTTATTATTATATCTTTTATTTTAATATTTATTACAGTCTTTTCTATAATTATTATATTTAATAACTTTATTTTAGTATTAAAATATTTAATACTTAAAATACTATAAAAATATTAATAATATAGTATATTTCTCCGGCTCGGGTATATTATTCTATAGATTAGAATTAAAATACTTTTATATTATATATAGTTAATTATATATATTATTAATATAAGCGGATTAAATATAGAGTAAGATTTTTTATATAAATATACTAACTGATTAGTTAGTATAAATATTTTTATATAAATATATAATACTATTAAAATAATATATAATATTATATATATTAAAATAAAATTAGTATAGTAATTTATAAAATTAACTATTTTTTAAACTAAATATATAGATTAAATATTTTTTTATATTTAATAATTTTAAACCGGTACTATTATAATATAATATTAATAAAATATATTTAAATATTTATTTTAATAGTAGCTTTGATTTTATAATTAATAATATTATAAAAATAGTTAATAAAAAGATATATATTTTAATAATATATTTTTTAATTATTCGGATTTTTATAGCAGCCGGTAATTAGATTATTAAAAAAATAATTAGACTAAAAATAGCTAATTTTATTAATTTTTTATTAATATAAATACTTAGAGAAATTAAGTATAGAATTTTAATTATTATATTTAATATTATATTTAGAATTAAAAAAATTATAGAAGTTTTAACTATTTCAGCTATAATAATATTTATTATTTCTATTATAATTACTATTATAGCTATTCTAATATTAATTATTAAAAAAAAATAGTAGAAGATTATTATTATTTTTATTATTTAAATTAAAATTATTAAAGTTATCGCCAAATTAATAACATCTACTAAAGTATTTTTTATTTTTAATATTTTAATATTAATTAGTAGAGCGTTTATCGGCGGAATATTTATTATTTTTAATATTTTAATATATTAAATATTTTTTTTAATATTTTAATATATAGCTTTTTTAGTATTTTAATATTTTTTTTAGTTTTTATATATCTTATATTTTATAGTAGAAAAAGATTTTTATAACAGCAACTATTAATATTAATATTAAAATATTTATTAATATATTTTATAGTATTTTTTTTATTAAAATATTTATTAATATCTATAAAATATATTTTAATATTCTAATTTATAATCTATATATTAATTTAAAAACTAATAATTAAAATATATAAATTATTTTATATAGAAATATTAATAGGCTTTTTATTAGTACTAGACGGCTGGGCCGTATAAAACAATTTTTTATTAAAATTAATCTTAGTATTTATTATATTAAATATATTAATTCCGATTTTAGTATAATAATAGTATATTATTATTATAGATATAATAGATAATATATATATAGAATTAGATAAATTAAATTAGCCGGGTATATTTAAAATAATAATAAAATATCCGAAGCTAAATTATTTTAAATTAGTAATTAAAATAGTATTTATAATTAATATAGAATATATATATTTTAGAAGATTTAAAAACTCGGTTCTAAATTATATATTTAATTTATATTAATCTTACTATATATAATAGTTAAAAAAATCTAATATATAATATACTAGATATAAAAACTTAAAAATAATTTTATTTAGAGATAGGCGGTCTATAGATTAGTTAAGCGGCTATTAAAATTTACAGTTTTAAAACAGATTAATAATATATAGTTATATATATTTAATATACTAAAAAGTATTATTATTAAATTAATAAATAAATTTATATTAAATATACAGCTAAAAGTTCTATAGCTAATATATTAGCTCTATAAAATATTTTTACTTTTTTAAAAATAAAATAATAGATATTTTTTCGATTAAAAAATAAAAGTTTATAAAAGACGGAATCGACTAAGATATTTTTAATATTTTTTAAATAAAAAAAATATCTAAAGACGAAAAGGAAACGGGTTTGGTATAGTTAATAAAATAATACTATTTACTCTTATAATATTTTAATAATATAAAATAGATTAATTAACCGAACAGCTATTATATATAAAATATAAAAAAATTATTATAGATAATAAAAAAATAAAATTTAAAAAGTATAAAAATAATAACTTTTTAGTATTTTTATAACAGATAAAAATTCTAATATAGTTAAAATAATAGACTAAAAAGTTACGGATAATATATAAAATTAAATAGAAATATCTAGAATTATTTTTTATATTTAATAAAAAAAAATATTAGCAGTTATAAAAATAAAAGATACTATTATAAACTATTAAAAATAAAAAGAAATATTTAAGTAGATAAATAAATATTAAATATAAAAAAAAATAAATAATCAGCTTTTTAGATAAGGCCTAAAAATATAATATTTTAATATATTTTTATATATTATAAAGCGGAGAGACGTATAAAATATAATATTAAAATAAAAAAAATATAATTTTTAGATATATTATAAAATAAAGCAGTTAAAAGTATATATAGAATATACTATTAACTATAATAAATATATATTATAGAAGATAAGATATAGAGAAGTTATTCTATTCTAAAAAGGCCAAAAGACTAAGAGGCTAAGTATATTATTTATAGTAAACTATAGATACAAATACTATAGATAGCAATATAGGAAGGCATAGAGGTCTTAATATACCGAATACTAGAGACGGCAGCCACAAATATATAATATATTAAATATAGAAATTTAAAGATAGTTTTATTTAAAAATAAATAATTTATAGACTAGTTAGACGGCTATTAAAACTTATAGTTCTAAAGCAGATTAATAGTATATAGTTATATATATTTAATATATTAAAAAATATTATTATTAAATTAATAAATATATTTATATTAAATATATAGTTCGAAGTTCTACAGCTAATATATTAGCTTTATAAAATATTTTTATTTTTTTATAATAATAAATATTTTTTTAGCTGTAGAATAAAAGTTTATAAAAAATAAAATTAATAATTTAATTTATTTAATATTTATCTAGAATATTTTTAATTTTTAAATAAAAAAAATATTTAAAAATAAAAATAAAATAGATTTAGTATAGTTAATAAGATAATACTACTTATTTTTATAGTATTTTAATAATATAGAACAAGCCTTGTACCCTCACTTTGCTCGGCGGCTCGAAGGGTGGGGTGCCTAAGGATCCAGGCTGCCGGCGGTCAGCTAACTACTTTACTTAAATATAAGCTGCGGGCTGCGGCTGCAGGCTGCGGATAATTAGCTGACTATTTTACTTAAATATAAACTATAAGCTGCGGCTGCAGACTGCAGACGATCAGCTAACTACTTTATTTAAACTATAGACTACGGACTGCGGATAATTAGCTAATTATTTTACTTAAGCTGCAGACTGCGGGCTGCAGACAGTCAGCTAATTATTTTATTTAGACTATAGATTATAGACTATAGATAATTAGTTAATTATTTTACTTAAACTATAAACTATAGATTATAAACAGTTAACTAACTATTTTATATTTATATACTTAGCCCGGTATCTAAAAGCTGCCGGCTATTATTTAACTATTTTATTTAAACGCGGGCTGCGGACTGCGGGCGGTTAGTTAACTACTTTATTTAAATATAGATTATAGATTATAAACTATAGATAATTAGCTGCAGATAATTAAAACTACTAAAGATTATATAATATATTTTTTAAAAAAATCTAGATTCTGTTTACTAATTTTAAAAGATAGTTTAAATATATAAATCTTTAATAGAATAGAACTGCTAAGTCAGCCGGATAAAAGTAGAGTAAATAATTTATATAAAAAAATATAAAAATCTATATTTAAAAAATTATTAAAAATTAGAAAATAGATATTCTAGACTAAAAATAGTACTAATTTATAGTAAAAAATCTAATCTATTTATAAAATTTTAAATTTTTAAAAAATATTAAAAACTTAGCTTATAAAAGTAATATATATAATTTTTAGATTTTTTTTAAATAATATTTTTAATTAGGTAAGTAGGGCTATAAAGATTATATAGTTAAAAAAATAGAATTTTTCCGCATTAGATAAGCCTATTTTTAGAAAATTATATTAAAAATTAACTAAGAAATCGAATTTTAAAATAAATTCCAATATTTTCGTATATAATAGTAGAGATAAGTTAATTAATTAAACAGCTGTTATATATAATATACAGAGAATTATTATATACAATAAAAAAATAAAATTTAAAAGATATACAAATAATAATTTTTTAGTATTTTTATAATAGGCGAAGATTCCGACGCAGTTAAAAACTTAATATAATTAAAATAATAAATAAAAAAGTTATAGATAATATATAAAAAAATTATATTAATAAAAATATATAGAATTAAATAGAAATATTTAGAATTATTTTTTTATATTTAATAAAAAAAAGATGTTGGCAGCTATAAAAATAAAAAATACTAATATAAATATATTAATAAAAATAAGTAGAAAATATAAATAAAATAGAGATAAAAGCAAATAATCGGCTTTTTAGATAAAATTCTAAAAATAATATATTTTAATATATTTTATATATTATAAAGTAGAGAAACGTATAGAATATAATATTAAAATAAAAAAAATATAATTTTTAGATATATTATAGAATAAAGTAGGTAAATATGGTATCTGTCAGGATAGTCGCCAAGGGCGAGAATTGGATGGATTATAAATGCTTGGTTAATTCTCTAACTCTAGGCTATATATAATTATATAAGGTCCGGCGGCGGAAGTCGGCAGAAGCGGAAGCGGTTGCTGGTAGCAGAATACCTACTCTTAGGATTACGGCTAATAATCCCTCCGGTCGATAAGCAAGGCGCACGTATAAAGCAATAAGCAGAATAATATAAAAAAAAAAAAAAAAAACGAAAAAGATAAACGGAGCCCGAGGCGGCGACGTATATATAAGGTACTCGGGACTGGAAAAAGTAAGAATATAGAAAATAAAGATATGGAAAAAACGAAAAATGTATATAAATTAGCGACTGCGACGACGTATACTTAAAGAGATATATATAAATTAGCAACTGCTGTAATATTTAGAACGTTTAATTTTCGCGAGCCTTAAGAGGAGATTGCTCGGTAATAGCTACTTATTAATAGGTTTATCGATAAAGAAGCGGTTCTTTTAGATAAAGAACTAATTTTCCGCGGCGCCAAGAAACGCCCTTACTCTTTTATTTAGTATTATCGATAATATATAGTTTTTTTTATAGTATATTTTAAGGGCATCTGCAGAGGGACTTTAGATATAGATCAGTACTAGTATAAAAACTTTTTTAAGTCTATATTTATCTTATAAAAGTTTTTTATTTATATTTAAAATATTATTTTTATCTTTAGAGATTTCTGGAAAACTATAGATAATTTTATATAACTGTTTTATTACGGGCAGATTTGGCGATTTTTATAGCAGATATCTATTTTAAATCTAGTTATATAGTATTAGCGGATCTAAATTAGTATTAGTAAATATTATAGTTATACTGTTAACTTTCTTATTATTAAAAAATAGACGGATTAACTCGTCTAAATCGGAGTCGGAGTCTTTCTTCTTTTACTTTTTCTTATTTTTTACTATTTTTTTAGTAAATTCTATAATATACTTTTTTACTTTTTATACTCGGACGGGGAATATATATATTATAAAGATTATATAATTCCGATTTTTAATTTTATTAAAACTATAGTTTATTTAATTATATAAATTCGCTTTACCGTCTAAAGCTAGACTAAAATATTATTTATTTATATTAACTATATTAATTAAGTTTTAAATTTTATTTTTAATAATTTTAAAAATAAAGTAAAAAATATATATCTTTTATTTTATAGTAGCGGCTTACTATATACGCATATTTTTTTTAAAATTTTTAATTTTTTTATTAAGTATTTTATTCTAGGCTTTTATTTTATCTAATATATATTTTTTAACTATATAATTATTTAAAAATTCTAAAAAAATAATATAATTTACTTTTTTTTTAAAAATAATATTAATACCGGACTAATTTACTTGCTGTAGTAAGCCGGATTTAACTTAACCGATAATATAGATATAGATAATTAAACTATTATAAACAAAGCTATATTAAAAAATATATTTTATTTCTTATATTTATTTAATTATAAATTTAAATAGCTTAGATTCGATAAATTTTAATAGTTCCGGAAAAAAGAGCTAGTTTTTAGATAATAGAAATAATAATATTATATATTTTTTTAAAAGGCGAATAATTAAGGTTTATTTAGAGTTAAAATCGATTATTTCCGCGGTAATATTAGATATAAAGTTATTAGAATCAGGGCCTATTACCATATTATTATTATTATTATTAACTTTTCTTTTTTTTATAATTTTCTTTTCTACTATATCAACTTTAGACGAATATTTAAGAAGATCGGAATAATAAAATAAATATTTAAAAAGATTAAAATAAAATAAGAATAATTAACTTAGACTAAAAATTAAGTTGCAAATAAAAAAAATAAAATAATAGATAAAAGAAAAATTAGATTTAGAATCTAAATATATTTCTAGATAAAGTTTCGGTAACTTAAGCTTTTAAAGTTGATTATTTATCTTCTCTATAGTTAATTTAAATACTTCTATTTTTATCTTAACTATTTATCTAAGTTTTTTTTTTAGTAAGATAAAATTCTGCTTAGCAGTATTACTATATATATAATTTCTATTATAGTTTATAAAAATAATTAAAAGATTTCTAAATATAGTATAAAATAAATAAAGTATTAAGATAAAAAAAATAGTAAAGTAAAATATAAAATAAATATAATATTTTACCGGTAAAATAAATATAAGCTTTTACTAGCAATGCGGGCAACCGCGATCTTAAAAAATATATAATATATATATTAGTCTAGCCTAGTTTAATCCTTATTTTTAAAAATAGTACTAGTTATATTTTTCTACTAGTTTAAGTATATTTTATAAATTATTTTTTTTATACTAAATATTATATTTATTACTATATTTTAACTACTTTACTAAGTATTTATATATTCTATTTTTTATTTATTAATTTAAAAGTAATTTTATTTTATATAAATTACTAATAATAGGCTCCGGTTTAGAGAGTATATAGTTAAAAAAATCTTTTTAAAGAATATTAAATTTACTAGATTATTTTAGATATAGTTTAAAATAAGTAATACTAATTATTAAGTAAACGCGTAATCCGGATAACAACTTAAAAAGATATACTAATACCGATTTCTTTTTTAATATTTTAAAAGGCCCGGTAAATATATTATTAAACTTTTTTTTTAAAATTACTGCGGTCTTATAATCTTAGTATAAATATAATTTAATAAAATTATTTTTCTAGAAGACGATATTCTTATATCAGATATTATAGCGGCGCTTTATATCTATCTAAATAATTTATAAAATTTTAAAAACTATTATTTATATAAAAAATTTTTAGAAATAACCTATATTTACTTATAGAAATATCCTAAAATTTAAAATTATTAGTAATTCTATACTATATATAAGTATATAAGGGGAGTATTAGATTAAAATATTTTTATATAAATTTAAAGTTATCTATATCTATAGGAGCAGTTTTGGCTAATCGGCTGCGTCTATTAATAATATAACTATATATTAGAAAAATATTTCGACTATTTAGTTAATTTTTTTATTTTAGCCGTCGGCTTAGATATAACTTACTATAGTAAAATACTATTTTATATTAAATAAAATAAATAGTATAGTCTAAAAATTAGATAAAAATTTAAAGTTTTTATTACTAATAAAAACTCTAGAGATATTCTAGTCGCCGAAAACAAGTCTTTTTAGTAAAAATCCTATTTATTATATAGTATTCTAATTATAGCGGTCTACAACTATAGTAATTTTTTTAATATATTTATATATTACTATAAATACTATATTAGACTTATTATTATCTTTTTCCAGTAAAACTATAATAATATTAATTATTAAAATATAAAAAAAAATTAGTAATAATAATATTAGTTAGAGTCGCCTATAAGAGCAGTATTAAAAAATCTTTTTTTTATTATATTTATTATAATAGATAATATATTATTTTATCTAATATTTACAGCGCGGGAATATTAAACTATAAAGATTTTTAATAGTATAGTTTTTACCGGAATATCTAAATATATTATATATATTTTTAAGAATTTTTTTTAGTATTATTAATAGTATATATAAAGAATTTTATAAATTAAAAAGTAAGCTGTTTTTTATATAGAAAAACAGTTTAATAAAAACCTATATTTTATTATTTTTTTTAATCTAGTTAATAATTTTTAACTATTTTTTATTATCGGAGTAAGCGTCTCGAACCCTTTATTTAAAATTATTAATAAAATATACTAATAAAATTACTAATTTATTTTATAGTATATATAACGCGTTTAAATAAAAATTATTATTATTAATAGTATCTATAGTAAATAACAGCAGATAAAATAAAATATTAAAAATAATATAAAGTTTTTCTAATTTATATATTATTAAAAGATAAAATAATTATAGATATTATATTATCCGGATAAGATAAAGATTTAGCTGTATTATTAAAATAAATATTAAAAATATTTATTTAAGCAGAGCCTTAATTACTTAATAATCGAAATAGATTATTATTTACTTTACTACTTATATTAGATATCTATATTTTTTAATTATTTAAAATAATCTAGATATTTTTAATTTTATCGGCTAGTAATTCTTCTCGGCGCTGCTTAATTTATAACTAAAAAAAAAAATTAGTTAGATTATATCTATAGTAGAGACTTTTATCGGTATTTATTTAACCTTATATTTTAGATTTAAAAAATTATCTAATACTATATAAAATAGTATAACACCTATATTTTGCTGCTTAGAAGTATTAATATTAATATAAAGTATATAGAATTTATTAAAATATATCAGTACCGGCTTCTAGTATAAGATATTTTTAATTATTTAAAAAGATTTAAATTCGGTATTTATCGGCTCTATAACTAATACTTTTATTATATAATTTTTTCGGATAGTTTTACTAAAACCGTCTAGAATTATTTTAGTAAAAAGTATTTTTTTTTATTATAAAGGGTAAATTATTTTAATATAAAATAGAATATAATTTCTCAGCCAGTTTATTAAACTAATAAAGTAATTTAATTTTATTAATATTTTAGGAAATTCTAGTTTCGCAATTGCAGCAACTTTTAAGTCGATTATAATTATACTAAAAATATTTATATTCTAATTAAAAATCTTAATTAAAAAGAAACTAAGAAATAATTTATCTACAGATAGTATAATCCGTATAATTTTATATTTATTAAAAAATTATTTTAAATAACCGAAATAGTTATTAAATATTTCTAAAAAAAAAATAAAGTTATCTATATAAACGCGGAAAAATTTTTATATATAGTAAAATAAATTCTTAATTTACTATTATATATAAAAAATTAAATTAAAATAGCCTATAAAATAAATTTTAAAAAATTTTTAGCTATAGTAGAAGATAATATCTATAAATCTCTAACTATCGGAATAGACCGGCTATTAATAGAATATTTTAATTATATCTAGTATAGAAAAATAATTAGCTCTAATTAAAATAGTAATTATATTTATTTATATCGGTATAGAATATATATTAGAAATAGCTAATATATTTAATATATAAATATTAATTACCGGATACAGTTTAAACAACTTATATCTAGTATTATTAACTATTATTTTATTTATAATAAAAATAAAAGCGCTAAAGAATATAAAATTTTTAAATTTTTTTATATAGTTAGTTTTAAGCAATTTATTAAAAATATTATTAATAGTTTTTTAGTATACTAAACCGAGTTTATAGATTTTAATAGTTTTATTTAGCTTATTTTTTTAACTATTATAAAAAGAAATACGGAGCCAATAGTCTATAAAGACTTTAATAATATTTTTATTAGTTTATATTTTTAAATATTTATTAATAAGGGCTTTAAATATCTTCTATTACTTATCTATATTATAAATAGTAATTCTATATTTTAATTTTTTTATTATAAATAAATTAATTTTAAATTTTAGTTAATTTTATATTTTCGGTAATACTAATATAAGTAATTATAATATTTTATATTAATCTAAATTAAATAAAATATAATATACTATAGTTATATTAAACTTAGAGATTTAATCTAGTTATATATAATAATTAATAGTAATTAGCTATAAAAAGGGGTTAATAGCTATTATACTTCTAAAATTTATATTAATAATATATATAAAGAAAATAGTATTAGTATACTACTTAAGCTTAAAAATATAGTTTTTATCGGCAATAAAAATTAATAGTTATACTAGTAATATTATTTTATTATATATAAAAATAGTAATCTTTTTTTTTATAAAGATTAGTCGGCTTTGGCGATAATCGGGTTTAAAAATAATTATTAAAAAAAGTAAGTATTTTAGTAGTAAATAATATTAATAAAATAATTTTTAAAATTAATTTTAAATTTATATAGTCTAAGGATATTATAACCGATAAAAATATATACTTTTAGATCCTAAGTTAAGTATATATCTATATATATATAGATTAAAACTATTTAATTATTAATCTTAGTAGGAATTAAGATAGGCAGTAGAATATAGTATATACTATTAAATTTCTACTTAATCCTATATATATATATAGACTAATTTATTATAGCTATTAAAATATCTGGAAAGTTAACTATAAGCTACTCTTTATCTATAATTAATATAATATATCTAGAATTTAGATATACTATATCTAATTTATTATTAACACGGATTTTAATAGTTGTATATTACTAGTTTTTAAATAATTATCCTAGCTTAGATATAATAAAGAACTTATCTAAATTAATTATAAAAATATTAGTAAATATATAGAAAATATATAGATTGCAATTCGCGATATATATATAAAATATATTATTTAAAGTAAATAATATAGAGTAATCCGAGTATTACGGATATAAAGTATCTTAATACTTATAATAGTCTAAGGTGTTTTTTTTATTATAATCTATATTAGAATAATAAGTATTAGTCTTACTATTATTATTATTATAGTTTTATATATTTTAGGATCTATTATATACGCGGTTAATTTAGCTGCGGTAGAAATATCCGCTTTTAGCTAAATTACTATTACTATTACTATTAGTTTTATTATAGTATATCTTTTAGGGTTTTTTCTAGTAGCGGTTATTACAGCGGTTACAACTACAATACGCGTATCCGTACTTATAACTTTAATTATAGTAATTTTTATAATTATTTTTATAGTTTTTTTTATATTAGTTATTCTAATTATTATATTTATTATCGCGTCTATTATTTTAATAATTGTTCTAGTAATTATTATAATCGTTATATTAATCTTTATATTAATTATTATAATAATTATTAAATAATTTATAGAAATCTATTCTGCGGGGTTTGCGGTAGTATCGGAAACCGTTTTAGTTATTTAGATCTTAATTATATTAATTATAGTTCTAATAATTATAAATATTATTACAGATATAATTTTAGAATTTATTTTTTATATTTAGATTATACTTATCTTTTTAGATAGTAAAATATAAATTTATTTTATTACTAAATTTTTTAAGTATTATTTTTTTTTTAGATTTTTTAATATACTTGCAAAGTTTAGGGTCGATATAGTACTAGACTTTAATAATAATATTTTACTTATTTAGGGCGCTATATATTTATATAAAACTATTTATTTTAAAAATATAAATAATTAAAAATTAATTATAGTAAATATTATAGATAGTATATTTATAATTATTAAGTTGCTTCTAAAGCTTACTATTAGAGACTTTTTAATATATTTTAATAATAGTAATCTAGTAGTCGATATTTCTAAAGTTAATAAATCTAATCTAGTAGATTTTATTAATCTATTAAGTCTACTATATACTAGTATTACTATAAAATAATATATCTATATTCTAATTTATAATAATAATATCTCTAGTAAAAAATACTACGCGAAGATGTTAATAAAATATCTAAATAGTATAGTAATAGATTTTTTTATTATATTCTATAGAATCTCTATATTTTTATAATACTAATATATTTAAATAAAAATAGCTAATATTAGAAGTATACTAATAAATATTATTAGCAACTTAAGATCTATTTTATAGGCGAGAAGAATATTTATTATTATTTTTATTATAAATAAATAATAGAAATAGAGAAGAAGAAAATAGTAATATATTTTTTTACTAGTAATATTATTATTAATACTTATTATATATTTCCAGTACTATTATTATCGCTTATACTATTATTTTTTAAAACTAAATCTTCTAGGCTTTATTTATAGGCTCCGCTATATCTATTATTTATATACTAGTATTATTAATATATAAAGCTATTCTGCTTTATTCGGTTTAAATAGATATTTTTTTATATATATATAAAACTTAAATAGATTAATTATAATAAGATATCTATTAAATCTATATATCTATATTTACTATAGGCGACTTTTTAAATAATATAGAAAATATTAATTTTAATAATATATTTAATATTAAGAATATCCTTATTTTTCGTTTCGGCAGTTCTGGTTTTATTAATATAGTCTTAACTGCAGTAATAAAAACTAGCTAAATAAGATTTAAAAATAGTTTATTAAAGGCGTTTTAAAGTAACGGTATTAAAAAATTAATTTTTTTAATTTTATTAGAAAAATATAGTTTAGCTAATAATAGAACTAGGGTATTATCGATAAATAAACCCGGGATTAACTAAAGTAGTATTACTGCTGACGGTAATAATATTATATTTAATATTATTAATATTAAAAAAAAAAAAGTATTTATTTAAAAAGTTATATCCGTCTCGGTATCTATAAATAATATCGGCGAAGATACTAGTATAGAAATTAAAAAAACTAGTAATAATAAAAATAAAATAATATTTTTAAACTTCCAAATTGCCGTTTTAAATAATTATTTATTATTTTATTTAATAAAATAATTATATTTATTTTTATATTTTTTTTTAGACTACAGCGTATTCTAGTTCTCTGTATCGTCTTAACCGGTAATTATATTACTATTAATATTACTATATTTAATATATTTTAAAAAATATTAGTTGTATTTTTATAGCTTATATCGATAAATCGTTGTATATAGTAGGCGGTAGTAATAATATTTTTTAAATATATTAATATCGATATACGCGCAGTCCGGGACTGTATATATTAATTATATATAACGTGTTATTATATAGAGCAGAAGTCTCGCTTAGGGCGAAAATCGAGGATTGCTGCGGTTCTATAATCTATATACTAAAGTACCGGTACTGCACCGATCGATCGGGCCTAGGAATTGCGATAAAAACAGTAATAATCGATAATAAATAATATTAATAATATCAGATAGGCGAAAGTCGATAAGTAAGAAATAATAAAAAGATAATACAATTTCCGATAAGCGAAAGATTAATAAGAAAATCGGAATAGTTAAAAAAAAATAAGTAGTTGGCGGCGCCGCTGGCGTCTTATTAAAAATATTTAATATACCCGGCTTAAATAGATTAACTAATTTAAAAAATACTACTATTATCGATTTTAATCGATTATTAGACTCTCGGATAGATTAAGAATCAGTAGTAGAATATACTACTAATAGTATCCGTTAGAATAGTTGCTAAAAGCGAGAATTGGATAGATTATAAATACTTGGTTAATTCTCTAACTCTAGGCTATATACGATTATATAAGGTCCGGCGGCGGGAGTCGGCAGAAGCGGAAGCGGTCGCCGGTGGCAGAATACCCACCCTCAGGGTTACGGCCAACAAAATATGATTAATTGCTATATATAAGAAGTAAATAGATAAAGAAGTTGTTTATTTAATAGAGGGCCTAGGAGGCCGAGCAGCTAAATATATTATTTATAGTAAACTATAGATACTAATACTATAGACGGCAATATAAAAAGATATAGAAATCTTAATATATTAAATACTAAAAATAGTAGTTACAGTTGCCCCCGCTAAAAAAAAATATATTATCTATAATATAAAAATACTATATATATATAAATAAAAATATATAAAATAATATTAGGTATAATAAAATATATAGTAGAAAATATAATATAATATCTTATAGATATAAAAAATATAAAGTATAAAATACAGATAAGTATATAAAAATTAATAAAAATAAAAAATATAGATATTTTATTAATTAATACTGTTTTTAAAAATATAGATAAGGTTAAATAAATTAAAATTATATTTATATATTTATTTATTATATTTTAGACTATATCTAAGCTAGTAAACTAAATACTTTATATATATAAAATCTTAATTACAATAATATATATATTTATTAAAAATATATTTAATTTTCTACTAGTTTTTAGCTTTATTAACTATAAACAGTTTAAGTAGCTGACAGTTAAATAGATTAATATTTTAAAAAGTAGATTTTAACTATAATATTAAGATAACCGGATATATTTTAAATATATTAAATAATATAAAATAGTATATATAGTAACTAATATATTTAATAATATTAAAAAAAGTAGAGAATTAATATTTTAGTTTATATAAAATATTTTTAGTAATAAATATATTATATTTTTTATATAATTTTAAATATATTTTATTACTTATACTAAAGTATATAAGTTTATATTTAATATTAAACTTATACTTTATATAAACTATAGTATATTTAATAGTATTTTTAATATTAAAATATAAAAATATAAAATTTTAATATATTTATATAGAAAGTAATATTAATAATCTAAATAGCTAATTTAGCTTTATACTATATATAAATTTATATAGTATATAATATATTAAAAAATAGATAAATCTATTAAAAAATATAATAAGATTTAGTAATTATAAGATTTAAAATAGTCTTTTAGTAATAGTATATTATAATATAATTTTTAAAAACTAGATTATATATTTTAAACTTCTATTTATTTAAAAATAATAAATAGTATTAAATAGCTAATAATAATTTAAATTTTTAAAAAAATTATAAAATATATCAGCTATAAATTATTAATTATAATTAAAAATCTATATATAAAATATTTTCTAATTATAGATTTATAAATATATAAAAATTATTTTTTTTATTTAAATACTTTTTAATCTATTTAATTTAAAATATATTTTATTTTTTTTATAAATTTATCTACTAGAATAAATAGCTAATTATATTTATTATATAGAAAAAAATTAGTAATAAAATTAAGAATAATAGTATAAAATAAAATAGAAAATAAGATAATAAACTATAAATTACTATACAGCTTATACTTAAAAACTTAATATAGATAATAATTAAAATAATAATATATATAATTATATAAAAGATGTCGGTAATAGTAAAATATTAAGTTTTTTAATATATTAAAATACTTCTTTAGGTCTTAGTAATATTAATTATTATATATTATATAAAAAATATTTTAGATAAAACTATAAGGCAGATACAGCTAGAGGTCTTTAATTATTATAATATTAATAGAATATATAATATTTTTATTATTATTAATACTATATATAATATATTTTAATATATATAAAAACCTATTATATTTAATATAAAAAAGAACAGCTGGATTTACAGCTTTAATATTACTATATAGTATATTTAAAATTTTAAATATATAAAGATTAAAAATATATTTTTAATATATATAATTTTTAAATTTTTTAAATATATATAAAAATATAATAAATAATTATTTAAATATATAAATAGTAAATACTTTAATAAAATTAAATATTTTAATATTTTTACTACTAATATTAAAAATAAATATATCTTTTATATAATTATTAAGATTAGTATTATATAATAGAAAATTATTTTTTTTAAAAAAAAATAAAATAGGGTATTTACTATAGTATTTATAATATTTAATTTATAATAAATATATAAAATAAATTACTATATATATTATAAAATATAAATAAAATATAGATTTAATTTTTTAATAATAAAAATAGTATATAAAAATATAGTATTATAAGTATAGATATTTATTATAAATATATAGTTAATAAAAATAATTAATAGTTTAAATATATTTATAGATTTAATTATATAATATAACTTATAAATAGTTTATATAAAATAAATAATTTTTATTTCCATAAACTAATAGTAAATTTTAGTAGATTAAAAAAGTTAACTTATAAAAAAAATAAATTAGATTTTAATATAAAATAGCGGTATAGACTTTTTATCTAAAATAATAATATACTCCGGTATATAATATATTATAATATTATAGTCTTCTTTTAATATATTAAAGTTAATATATAACTATTTATTAGAATTAAAATAAATAAAAATATATAGATTAGTAAGATTATATTAAAATATTTTAAAAGTATTAAGCTTATTTTTTATTAGTTTAATTAATATATAAACTAAATAGTGTTTTCTAGAATATTTTTTAATAAAATTATTTTTTAATAAAAATATTTTTTATTACTGTAATAGGGCAGCCTTTTATATATATTAATATATTTAATATTAAAAATATCTAGTAAATCTAAAATAATATTTTAGCTTAGTAAGTATATAAAAAAATAATAAAATATATAATATAATAAACTTTAACTTAGATATAACTAAGTCTAGAATATAAATTTATAAGTTAAATATTTTTATTAATAAAAATATAAAAAATATTTTTTTTAATTTAATTTTTAAATTAATTAATTATATTGATTTAAAAACTTTATATAGATAATATAAATAATTATTAAAATTAATCTTATTTTTTTTTATTTATTATTATTAATAATACTATTAAATATTTTAAATACTATAATAAAATTATTAATATATATTTTAGTATAGGCCAGATTCTGTAAAAGCAAGTCTATATTATATTAAATATAGAAAATACTATTAAAATATTTTATAATTATAATATTAAAGATTTTTTAATTTTAATAGTTTAAAATAGTAAAATAATTTTAATACTTATATTATATAGACTATTAATAAAATATTCTAATAGTATTAATTATAGTAATATATCGGCAGTAGTAAATAAGTTTAAATATATTTTTTTAATATAAAATAAAATAAATATCTTAAATAGTTTTAGTATTGATATTTTTTATATTAATAATTATATAGTTTTTATATTTATATTATTTACTATTTTTATTCTATATATTTTTTTATATTATAAAAATAAAATAGCCGAATAGTATATAGAATTTAGTAAATTCTAGTTTATTTTACTTTTATAAAGATTTAAATATATTATTTATTATTTTTTTATTTTAAAAATTTATATAGTAAATATAAGCTTTAAAAATTTAATTTTTTAACTATCATATAGGGGTATCTATATCCACTATTTTTTAGATATATTAATTAATTTAATATTATTTCTATTAGATAATATCTAAATATTATAGCTATTAATAATTTTAATTAATTAGTTAACTATATTTTTTTTACTGTAATTATATATAGTCATACTATTTAATAAAATAATATTATTATTTATATTAAAACTAGTAAAAATAGTAAACTAAAAATACTTTAATATATTTTTTATTATAATAGTATTAGCTGTTATAGTATATATATCTGCTAAGTTTCTATTAATATAATAGTAATACTTAGAATTAATAGTATTAATAACTATTTTATAGCTAAATATCTTTTTATTTTTAAATATAAATATATTCTATATAGTTAAAGCTAATATAATATACTATAATAAATTTACTATTAAATAGTATATAAAATTAAATATAATAAACTAAAATAATCGGTTTAGATATTTTATTAAAAATTTTAATAAAAAAATTTATAATTTATTAAATATATATATAAAATAGTATTATCTATAAATATAGTAGAAATAAAAATATAATTTTATTTAAAAAAAGCTTTAAATATTTTAATTTTAATAGAAATATAGATTTTTAAATATAAAAATATAATTATATATTTTTAAAAAACTATATAAATCTTTATATAGTTAATAGCTGTATATTAGATTATAAAAATAAAATTTTAATATAAATATAATAGATATATTCTATATTTAAAATTAGAAACTATTTTTTTTTAAATAATAATATTATTTTTTATAAATAGATTAGATCTTATACTAAATACTACTTAAATTTAAATAATAATATAAATAAATAGAAATTAATTAATTTAAAAATTTAATTAAAAAAATTTATTTAAAATATTATATAATTTATAGTATAGTAGCTAAGATTAAGACTTTTAATATTTAATATCTTATATAATAATTAGATATTAATTATAGTTAGCTTAGTAAAAGCTTTACTAATAATAGTAGCTGTACAGCTAAAATTAATATATATATTATATAATATATTAATATAGTTAATTCTAATACTAGCAGTTATAAAGTATAAGTTATATAAAAATATAAAATAATTAAAACTATAGATTAGTTTAGTTAAAAATTTTAAAAATTTAATAATATTAAATACAGCAGATATTAATATAATAGATATAATTAAATATAATATATTTTTATATAAAAAATATCTATAAAATTAATTATTTAATATAAATCTAATACTATAATTATTATAATATATAATAATAGGATTTTATATCTAAATATTTTTAAGATTAATTAATTAAGTATTTTTATTAGTATTAGTTCTAGAGCTAAAAAATAAACTAGAATTATTTTAAATAATATATATTTAATTATTATATAAAGAATAGTTATAAAATAGTTAAGTATAAACTATTAATAAATTACAAGCCTTAATCCCTTACTTTGCTCGGTAAGCTTAAAAAGGGGGCTTAGAACTTTTTAATATATATAAATCTATTTATTTTTAAATTTTTTAATTAGATTTAGTTTTTAGCCTGCTCGTACTTGCGCGCTTACGGAAAATAAGAATTATTTTTAATTATTTATTAAAAAGATTATTATTAAGAAAATTTATATAGTTTAATTAGTTTAATTAGTTTAATTAGTTTAATTAGTTTAATTA
>KZ825676.1:0-36440 GCA_003184685.1 Aspergillus indologenus CBS 114.80
AAAAAAAAAAAAAAAAAAAAAAAAAAAAGTCTGGACGGGGTCTGCGGAATCCTCAACCCAAACTCTGGCGGGAACGTAAACATGGTTCCGCCGTGCTGTCTCGCTGTCTCTTTCCGAAACCTCAGGCTCAACATTGGTCGGGATAGCTTTCCCCGTCTTACGAGTTGGGCAATCTGCTACTTTGGTACGGGCGAGTACTATCCATGATACCTTAGGTAGTGTACGGAGTAGTCTGTATATGTTCTGTATGTGCTGGACATCATTGAGGGATCTTGGTTCGGGTCCGGGGACCAGGCGAGTCCCCTTGACTACCAGATCCATGACACCCTCATTGACAACTGGGAAAGCTGGAAGCTATGGCATCGACCGGCCATAACAAAGCAAAGAGTCCAGGCCCCCCAAAGAAGCTCAGATCTATAGTGGCGTTGAGTTCTGCCTCTTCTCCTTTGGTCCAGGAGTTCCCGTGAGCGTTCGTTCCCCTGGGCATGAACCATATCAACGATGACTCGGTCACGCTGTCAGGGTCATCCCCTCGCCGGATCGGATGAGTTTAGACGAGAGTGGACACCGATCAGCTTCGCCTGTCGGCAGCGAGTCTAATTTTGATTGCTATAGACTCATGGAGATTTAGGGATGAACGGGTTTAAGCCCCTTTGGCTAGTGAGGAACTTTAGTATCTTCAGGACCCCGCTTTTTCCAAACTGCCACAGCCGCGTTCCCTCCCTCGCAGGGCCGATCCCAATGGGCGGACCACCCAGTCAACGTTTGGGACGGGCACTGATCCTTGTCCTCTTGGGCTGGACAGGCCCATGATGGTCGTCGTGCTGGGAACTGGGAGGAGGACTGGGATGAGAAGACTGGAGGGCAAGTGAACCCCTCGAGATGAGTTTGCAACCGATGACGGTTACCCTGTAGCTGGTCGGGAAATAGTACCACCAACTTAACTACTCTTACCGGAGTCTCTTCTTGTAGGAGGCTTGTACATGTACATACTGTACATCGACTTCATGAGGGTTGTGCTGTACATCAGGTAATCTTGAGTCTTTGCCAGGCGGAAAAGGTGGAGCATGATGCTCACTCACGGGGCCAAAGAAAATCATTGCTCAATAATAAGCGACCGAGTGATAAAGATGGTAGGGATGGAATTACTCAGTTAATCAACCCCGCCCTCAGTATTGAAAGTGGTTAACTCCTTCCCATCGGTTCCTCGTGGAATTGTCGACTTTTGTCGATGGCCGACTTCCCCTCCCCGCCGCCGAGCACACTAAGTTACAATATACACTGTACGGAGTACTATACCTATATACCTATACACCTGCATTCACTTCCTCTGCTGCCCTCTGCTGCTCACGGAGGGTCGCACACCGACACCCCAATGAATAGAAAGAACTAGGCATTTGCCTTGCGAGGCGGACCGAGCGCACTTCTGATTACTGTTTATGGTGCCTGGGAAAATCCCTCCTTCTCGCTTCCACTGATCAAAGGAGCAGAGAGGCCAAGACACGCCTCGATGGCCCATGTCACAACCTTAATGTGCACTAAAGAGACCACCAGCAGTTGCCCGGCCTCGTCGGACGCCAACGCGCTGGAAGGTCTTCTTTCCCCCCTCCCTTCCCCCCTGATCTGTCCGGATCGTTATGATTTATGAGTGTGGGCACTGCGGATTAGTGCAGACTACGGAGTACGCGGACCCTCTCTTCGTCGCCTCCACGGGGTGCACATTATTAGACCATTACTCATGGTTCGGTCCAGCGACTCCAGCGACACCGGTTTCATCCGAATTTCTCCAGAGCATGGGCCGATTACTCTACGCTTGGAGCATCCTACTCCATGACGGGACATCATCGGTTCTCTAAACAACAGCAACACCAGCAAAGAACTGGTAGCCGCCGCCCCTCTTGTCCTTTAGCGGCATCAATGGCAAGTCTCCTATTACCAAACTGAATGGGGTCATCGCAGCCGAGCACTGCGCCATTGCACACCAAACCACAAGCAAATATGCAGGGTGCACAACTTTTTGGGCCCGTGATTGGTGGCGCGTGGTCTTCTCTCTTGGTTACTCCTTGCCGAGCACAATTGTCAACAACATCCATCCAATCTACAAAGACCCTTCAGACTTTCGGCCGGTCAGCTTTTGCAAGTGTGCATAGATGGGCTCTGCCACAAGGCCATGGAGGAAGATTTCACAGTCGCGCCAAGAGAATATTCTCTTCTATAGACAGCCATAGACAGCCGAGCTTGTCTTGGAATTAAAGCCATGGTCACCTTGTTTTGGTCTATCGACCGAAGAGATAACGATACCACGATGCACTAATAGATAGACATCTTCTTGTTGTCCCTTTCCTCCCTCTGATTTGCGACCCGCCCCTTTGATTTCTTTTCCGACTCCTATTTCTTTTTCTTTTTCAATTTTTTTTTTCTTTCTCTTCATTTCTCTCTGTGTCTTGAAGATAAGTGTCGGCCCGCGCTAAACGGGGGGCAAATGGACTAAACCCAAAGCGGAACTGCAGGCTTCGGCTGGTCCTTCTGGAACGACCAGCACCAACACAACACTTGAAGACTTTGGGTAGCCTAACCTGAACGCGCGCGTTCTAGTCCGTCCCGAGTCATAGCGTTGGCCTGCCTTTCCCAGTCACCCAGTAACTTATCATTTCCAATTTTCCATTCTTCCCACCTGCAGAGCTAGTCTGATTATGACTAGTGGTCTTCGCTTGTAAGCCGAACACTGCAGCGGCGCCCATCTGGCGTGCAAGGTGGGGAGGGGATGCGGCGCCCGCCAGCCAAAATAACCTTGTCTGAGTGGGGAGGGAAAATCAGTCGACAAATTTGCCAGAACTGAGAGAAACTGAGCAGATCCGGGTGCTTATACCCAGAGAAAGATAAACCTTGGAGACATGATTTACGTAGTCGGTCTCCCCCTCTGCAGGGTCATCTCATCTCATTCATCCTACCATCAGCCATCGTCATCACTTTGTCAGGGATGTGCACCAGTTCTCGCGTGCACATGTCTGTCTTCCTTCGCACGTCGCACTTCTGGGCGCAGAGTTGCACAGTTTCAGCCTCGACAATCTGCGCTGGGACCTCCATCCAGCCCGCGTCCAAGTAGAGAGACCCCTCTCCATCGTCCCGATCTGAATTTCTTGAGTCTTCCCAATCGGCCGGATGAGACAGCATCAAGCCGTCAGCTAGTCTAGAATGAAGAGATTTGGTTGTCCGACTTCCGACCGTCCGATCGTATATCGACCCGACCCATCTCGGTCGCTCCGTTTCCTCTTCTGTTTTCCTTGGTAATCCCCAATTTTTCATGGGTGTTTTGTCCTGTGGATTCGGGATGGCGGTCGTCTCCCGGATCTACAGTGGGGTAGGATAAGGAAAAGGGGGGGACGGGGGGAGAAGAAGAAGAAGAAGAAGAAGAAGGGGGAGCGTAAACACGGCGAGTCAGTAGTGGCTCGCTGGCTTTTTGAGTGAATCTTAGTTAGCCTACTCACTAACTACTGGCAAGTTTTGCATGACAGACCGGCCGGCCGGCTGACCGACAGCTACGCTTGCATTAGTTTCTCAGATCGAACTGTAAATAACGACAGGGGATAAGGGTAGGTATGCTGGAGGGAGAGGGTGCAGAGCTAGAAAAGAAAACAACAACCAAAGGCGCGGCGGTCATCTAAACCCTCCTAACTGATCTAGTAGTAACAGGAAATCACCACGACACAACTCTGGCATCTTTGATGGTGATTGGAGGCGAGGAGGAGGAGGGGGGAGGGGGGGGGAAGCTGAAGTTGAAGCTGAGATATAGAGGAGTTACCTAGTCAGGTACCTACCTTGTATTTACTTATCTTAACTCCCTCTTGGCAACTCGGCCAACCTTTGACAATTCCGGTAACTGGTCCAGGAGGCTGAAAATCATCCGACTCCTCCCAAAGTCCCCGCCGCCCGAACATCAAGTCATGATCCATCCAACAATGGTTTAGTTGGTTTCATCTCAATCCGGAGGAGTGCTTTCCCTCCCCCCTTTAGATTATCACTAGCAGAAAACAGTAGTTGGTGGCCACTGCAGTGCATGCCAAATCCTCGAACCATCCCGGGCCACCGGTCCGGGTTCGACTAGCGATGAAGTACGGAGCTGTACGGAGTACTGTCCCTTCTTTTGCGCTCTCGGTCAATGCGGTCAATCCCGGAAGAGGCTGAGACTTGGGTGTCCAAAGACTTTGGACGAAAAAAAAAAGGATAGCGGCCTTAAAACATGACCCAGCTTTTCTAGTCCTGTACATACAGTTGATTTTATCTTTGGACTGTTGTTGTTGTTGTTGTTCTGTTTCTTGTGAAGCTTGTGAAGATACCGTATGTACATGTACATACCAGTGACAGAATATTTACCGAAGAACTAGCGACCAACCAACCAACCAGCAAGAATCATACACAAAATCCCATTGAAAACCCAGTAGAACGAATGAGTGAGGCGCAGAGAGAGGACATCATCAGCATCAAACCAATGCGACTCCGTAATAACAGCCCAGACTTGGACTCTTTTTTTTTTGTTTTTTTGGCCCACCTGCAGCGATGACCATCGATCATGGAGGGGTAAGCGGGCATGCAGTGTCACACACACACAAAAAAAAACGCCTCATGCCACGTTTTTTTTTTCTTGGACGATGATCACATCTTGCAAGAAGAAAGACGGGCTGTGGCAGGCAGGAAAGGGGGCGGATGGCCATGTGACGCTGACGCTGATGCTGATGCTGAATGATTAGACTATGGATTATGGATTATGATGAAGAAGTGATGCGTTAATGAACGCATGGCTACATCCCTTTCTAACTAGGATCCCCCCCCCTGCTGTCAGCCGAAAGGATGTATACATAGATTTAACATCAGATGGGATGGATGATGAGTGGTTATCCGTAGTATGAGTACTGAGTTTATTTGGGTTTGGGTCTTAGGTACTTAGACTTGTACTGTACTTTCCCAAGTGTCCCCCCCTCCTCCTCTTCCTTTCCCCGTATATGACAGTTGTTGCCAAGCTTGGGGGTCCCCATTCACATGATGAAAGGTACGGAGTAGATATGCATGAAATGAACTTCTCGCGAGGCAACAAATGGTCTGTTCTTGTTCAGAACAGATCCCTTAAGACTAATGTAATTTTCGCCCAGGCCAACCGATGGATACTTGGCGTGCTGGCGGGTGGGATGGTATCATCGCCGAGAGAGCGACATGCCTACTCATACTAGATAGCTAGTGGCTACCGGGAATGGGTCGACGGGGTGTTGATAGATTAATGATAAGGCGAGGAGGAAGGGGGGGGAGACCCTCATTCCTGGCATGCCATGCCATGCCATGCTAAAATGCCATGCGATGGACGGCCATGGTCATTCCGTGCTTTTGGGGTCCGGTCCTTGCAGCAGTAGCAGTAGCAGCCGCCGCCGCCGCATGAGTGTGGATGTGGATGTAGTGGATGTGAGGTGTGCGTGTGGTGGCACTGTGGCAGGATCGCTCGGCCGCTGGACCCTTTCTTTCGTTTCGGCCGCTGCCATGCTTTTCTTAGATTGAGAGGCGCGCGCGGCGCGGATCCTTTCAGATCACCCGATGGGAAGGATGAGGGGGGAGGGGGGGGCAAGAGGATTCGGGAGCAAACTGGAACTTACTATATGACTATAGTTTGTTACCGAAGGTGCAAAGGGAAGGTCGAAGGTCAAGGGGAGGGGAGTGGAGGGAGGGAACCTCCCTTCGACAGCGTGGCTCGCGATGTTCCAGTTGACAGTTTAGCAACTGGGTTAGGCTCTGTGGTGTCATACACAGGGAGGAGGGTAACACTAGAGGCCAGACCAGACTACACCTAGACCTAGACAAGAAGCAAAAGTCAAACAAACAGAGACAAGAGACAAGAAACAAGAGACAGAGACAGAGACAGAGACAGAGACAGAGACAGAGACAGAGACAGAGACAGAGACAGAGACAGAGACAGAGACAGAGACAGAGACAGAGACAGAGACAGAGACAGAGACACAAACAGGTCACGGGACGGGAACTTTGTATACTCATACACTTCGATCCATTCCCAGAGCAATGGATGCGATGTTCTGACACTTCCTCACTCGCCCAAGGCAAAAAAGGGTCAACCCAGGCTAGCTTTCCACTTCCCCACTAACCCTGGTTGAGTAAAACCCCGTCGGAGATATCCGATCCTTCAACCGAGAGCACCAATGAAAGATCTCAACCCATTCTCCGCATTTGATGAGGGACCCAGCGTCGAGGTTCTGTCCCGCTGTTCCGCTAGAGGAAAGGAGGAAATCGCCAAACTCTTTTTGAAAAAAAAAAAAAAAAAAAAAAAAAAAAAAAAAACAAATTCAAACTACGGACAGTGCCACAAACCACCTCCGTCAAAAGCTCGGCAACTTCTTGGCACCCGACTCGATCTGGTTCAGCCGATCACCAACGACCAGACCCGTGGAGCTGTCTTTGCTTCGCTAAATAAGGACTGATTGGGTTAGCGGGCGTGGAGATTATCAGCATTCAGCCCCCCCCCTGCCAGCTTCCAATAGCGTGGGTCGGCCAACTTTATCTCTCCTTCCCTTGGGAAAAAAAGAACTTTGCGGGTGGGAAGATGGGGGGGACCCGAAACATCATTTCCGACGGAAGAGAGCGAGAGCTTGGTTGAGAGGAGGAGAGCTTTCAAGGAGCTATCCCAGTTAGTTTAGGCTCGATGCTATGCTTGTTCTGGGGATGTCTTTGCCTGGTGGTGGTGGTTGCTCGGGGCCACTACAAAGGGACCAGGAGGGAGTAAAGAGAGTGATGAAGTATGAAACATCGTCATCGTCGTCATGACTCGTGAAACCTCTTTGTCTACTCTGTCGCTGCTCTGGCTTTTCGCTCGCGGTCTCTCTTCCTTGCCTCTGTCACTACTGTAATGAATCCGAACTGAAAATGTATCTGTAACACTTTCAAGTATTGTCTTAGAATGTCATTTCAATTACCCAGATCACTTGACGGGGTGGATGTGCTTGCTGTCTGCCCGGTAACTTAACAGTGTTTACGGAGTATGAAGTTCGGTTTGGTTTTCGCCCCCAAACACCAAAGAATTCAAAGGAACGACAAATCAACCAAATCCACCAAATCACCCCAATGCCCGCCGGTCTTTCTTTCTTGGCCTAGATCCATGTCAGCACTCAGAACACTGATGGAATTCAGGAAAGAATATCCTCCCATTGCCCCTCGTTGTCTGTGATCCTTGTAGTTTCTGGTATCCTCTATTTTCGGGTCGTTAGTCATAGAGTAGTTCCTAGTTTCTTACTGTACACCGGGACATGGGGGTGGGTTTTAAGGGTGGTCGATAGTTTTGCGGGACCCAGCCCGCCGGGCACTTGGTCTGTTGTGTCATCTCTGTACTGTGCTTCTCTCTGCTATGTCGCTCTCTCTCTCTCTCTGCACCCGTACAACCAACGTGTTCAAGTGGTACTACGAAAGGGCCAAAATCCAAGATGAACCATCTCAGTGGAGTGTGACTCACTCCCTCTTCTTTTTTTCTCTTTTTTTCTTTTTCGCTGGAATACTTTGCATCGTTACTACGCGTTTTCTGCAGTTTGACTGTAGTTACTTTTCCAACCCAGCAATTTAAGCGAGTAGACTTCACCCATCTAGTAAAGGCCTCCCGTGCACTCTGGTAGTAAGATTGTACGACTTGTACTGCGCTGCGGTACCACCATTGCTTTTTTTTTCGAATCTCGCCTATTCTTCCCACGCTCATGCTCCTGCTCCTGCTCCTGCTCGATCTTCAGCTGCAGGATTCAAGTAGCCAAGAGATGTTGAAACGAAGGACACATGGCAATGCACTGGGGGGGGTGTCTGGTTCCGGCTACTTATTGGTTGAGGGACTGCACTGCTCATCAGCTAGGTATTCAAGGTAGTCTCCATTGTTTTGAGGGTATAGATTCTAGATCTGGGATGACTTCTGCAGTTGGTGAATGAGCTCATACACTCAGAGCGATAAGAACTTCCCAAGGGAACTGGAAGGTATCACAACACATACCGTACATCCACATGTCTGGCTTCCTTCCGCTTCGCAAACCTATCTCTAGCCAGAGAAATGCTATTCGCCCATCCATAGGTGCACCCGAATGCAAGACCAATCCGCAGTACTCTACTCCGTACTTAGCTATAGCACACATCCAGAGGGAACGAACGACCACAGAACCCTGCAAGCACGACGAACATCCTTTCCCCCTCCAAAAAGTCCATTGAGTGAGCTAACTATACCCATGAGCTAATATACAAGGGTCCCCTTGCCCCCGCCCAAACTATACATAAGCTACATATAGGTGACAACCCTACCCTCCAATGCCGCTAAGCTAAGTATGAACTCCCCCTCCCCCCCCCTTCCCCTCCCCCCAGTCGATCAGAATCAAAAACAGTTTTAATTAATGTTACATCTCAACCTCCCAATCTCCCTCTTATTCCCCTTGGTACCCGCGTCCGCCACCCCGAGAGTGGTTAGTGCAGGAGATCTTGATGTTCAACGCTAACACAACCAGAAACAAAATGTGGACTATGGTGTAAGCTGCAGCGTTACACGGATGATGTACATCGCTGCTTCATGTACTGTACAGGACCTCCCGCTGGTTGCGAGATCGAAACAACCTGGGGTTACATACGTTATCTCTAGTGGACTAATTGCTCTAGGAGGGCTCGCTTAGCGTTGGCTTAGGGGGTTTCTAATCTGCTTTGCCCCAGACCATTACTCCCTGGTACCTAGCTGGACGTGAGGATGTATGTCTTATATCTGACGTCCTATCACGGTTGAGGCGGGGGTTTCCGGATTGGGGGTATGGCGGGTATGGGTCTTATATCTTGCATTACCTTATTCCAGGTTCATCGTTGTGCATTGTATGTACTATACTGGGCTGTGATGGATTCTGGTAGTGTAAGGGGATGGTCGTTGTGGCTAGCTACGATGTGCCTGTTTTTTCCTTTTTTCTTTTCCCCTTTCTCGGGGTGCGGATGAAGTTGGGGGGCAAATGGGGTGGTAGGTTCTAGAATCGAATGGCAGCTTGGCGAATAGTTTCTTATGCTGATGCGAGAGTGCGTGGTTGGCCTTGGTGGCAAAGAATGGTGTTGGAGCTGTGTTTCAGGTTGGTGAGAGGTGGCAATCAGGTTGCGGTTTGGGGGGGCGGATTGTGCTGAGTTGCTCGGAGTGTATTCTGTTCGATGCTTGTGATTGTGGCTGTACTTGTTGGTTGGTGAGCTTCAAGAAGTAGATGAAGATCGAGGGTACCTGGTTGTATAATTGGGTATGTGCGATGGTTGGAGTGCTGAAGTACACACTTTGTACCGTGGACCGTACAAGTCGTATGTCGACGTAGATGAGAGAGAGCTCCAGCTTGAGATTCCCAGAGACTTTTCTATCTAGAAGATCCGTCTATCCTTCTGCCGTGGTGATCCCTGATTCTCATGTTCGAAGCTCTGGCTTTGGCATATCTCAGACTCTTCTTGCTATACCGTCAACCCGAGAGCAATGTGGCCATTTAATCAGACAAAGGGTATTCGAAACATTCAATATATCGACTACCGCAGTCACTCCCAGCACAAAAAAGACATCCCATTATTTGAAAGCATCCGTTCATCT
Organism: Aspergillus indologenus CBS 114.80; assembly: GCA_003184685.1. NCBI lineage: Eukaryota > Fungi > Ascomycota > Eurotiomycetes > Eurotiales > Aspergillaceae > Aspergillus > Aspergillus indologenus. The sequence goes on from KZ825676.1 coordinate 9,614, forward strand.
AGTCGGCGCTCAACCAGTCCAAGCACCAATATCAAGCCCATTTGTACCTCCATAATTAGCCTTCGATCACTTCTGAAAGCCTTTCAAGCATGCTGAAAGTGGAACATACTCAGGGATGGTATCCGAATCATTTGGTCCATAGGCCCAACTTTGCTTTGCCCAGAAGGGAATAAGAAGAGTGCAGAAGTTGGTGATAAGAAACATTCGCTCTGCGCGGATCTTGAAGTAGTCTGGGATGTACCAAAAGCCGAAGGTGGATGCTCTGGGAGGCGAATCATTCCAATTTCACTGCATACACTCTGATAGCACATGGAGAGTGCGTTGTCATCCGATCAGAACTTTTCCTCGATCTTGCCTCTATCGTCCCTCCCACAGTCAAAATTGTCAAAATTACTAGCACGAATCCTGCATTCGCGCTTCTGGATCGTCGCCGTATGTGTCGGTGCTGTGCACTTGGACAACAATGCCAAAACATTATCAGTCCTGATCAAGAATTACCCACGTGTTTTGTGTCTAGGTTCACGAGGAAGAGGACTGGTGGTGGAAAGAAACTCGCCTGCAAATGTTCACGATACGCAGGAGAGCCATGTGCTCTCCAAGGACATAGTTGTTGAGAGTTCTCGCATGACGTGTGGTATGTGGGCTCGTGTTGGGATGGATATACTGGCGCTGTCCCAACGGGACGGTGATTGCGGATCGATCGAATCAGGAGCGGAAGCATCATGTTGATTGCCTGTGGGCTTGGAGGGCTAGATCCTCAATGGTTGGGAATGCCTCTTCGAAGAAGGAGCATGAAGCCTTTTATAGAAGTTAGCAACAATTAGTTAAACAGACCTCTCACCTTGAGACTCAGTCCGCAGGCCTCACCGACGGTCCAGCGTGAGTCTAGGTGGTTGTAGACTGTTGCAATTTGTGTGCAGCATACGTTCTATCATGGACTTCTGCTGTGGCTGTGTAATAGCAGCCTGCAATCTTGGTGATGATCTGATAGATGTACCGTACCATCTGAAGTCAAACCTGTGGTGAATAGGAGGGGGCATGTTTGCAGGTGAAGGATTTCGCGGTCCGCTATGATTGTTGAAGCTACCGCTGAGCTCTCTGTATGCGCTATGCCAATCATTCCCGGAGTTGCGAATCGAGCATCTGTGGTCATCACGAGTGCCTGGAATCTGCCTCTTGGGTTGGAGAGATTTTAGGATCTCATGGGATCGGCTGATCAATGCTGGGGTGATGAAGCCGATGATTCAACTGCTGCAGAGAGGTTTTGAGCAAGCCTTGAGAACTATATGGCACGGACAAGGCACGACTAAGGCCCCGGCTAAGCTCTGAAATATGAATATCACCGCCTTGACATATTTGCACGGTACAGTACAAGGATAGATCCAATTCATCAGACATGGCGGCGTAGGCATCTCTCTTCGAGTAAACTTGATTCATATGCACTTGAATAAGCATGGGAATACATATCTGGGATTAGGTCAAAGGTGAGCTTCTTGCATACTAACTTCTTAGACTGGTCCCAAAGCATCCTTACTACCACTATGGCGGAATATAAGATCAATTGAAGTGACGCAGGAAAATGTTGGAGATGTGCTAGAATTCAACTAAGTTCAGTTTCTTTTCTCAAGTCTCTGCCTCATAAGGCTTGCCACGCTATGTGCATCGTGAAGATTCGGCCATCCGCTTGATACTTGGTTATAGCCACGATTGATGTTTCGGGCTTTCATTGGATTGTCTTCTCCTTCTTGGATTCCTGGATCTTTTTATGCAGTTTGCAGATTGTTTCGTGGTTGGCGCGATGACTTCATTGATAGGCATAGTGTTGGATGACATGGCAATCAAAGACGGTCGAATAGATCCTATACCACCAGTACTGCAGACACAGCCAACGATCAATCCGGTCGGCTCTTAGCATGAGTGTTCAGATAATGCACCACATGTCACACACTGTTGTTGGTAGAAGTGAATAATTCACTCATCAGCTTAACATCCTTCCATGGTTCTAACACGAGTCGTCCCTCGGTGTCAACAATGCGGACTGTGGTCAGAGACCTCGGAACGCACCGACCGTCACAAGCAGTGACGAACCGGTATGCCTACGGGCAGTGGGCATTGGCGCCGAAGACGCTGTGTAAACTGAGAACAACCAGCCCACCGAGTCACGGGAATGGTGCACACTATATAGCACATACAGGAGGACCACGAACCGACCACGAATGGCCGCGGAGCCGTCACTATCTCATGTTTTGCCAGTGATATGCGTCGATTTTTGATTATTGAGTGCATTCGGGGGTTAAACGGCGTACCTATTGAGTTTTTGGCTTCAATAAAGCACCTTCATGGCTTGCCACATTAAGCGAGCTGAGTTTCGGCTCCTTAGGTTAATAGAGATTGAGTTGAATTGAATTCGAACATCGTCCGTCACAGAATCATGTCAGCACTCTGCAGAAGAAACGCATTGGGACATTATACGTCCGTTACCCCATACTTGTGACCCGCAATTCTCGAATTATCAAGCTTGAGTGAACATCTTCTGTGCTAAGCCGACGGATTCGAGGCAATGAGGCACTCTGCAACTGAATTCCGCCCCGCTATTGAGCAATCCGCCTTTATGGCATCAAGAGTGCCAGTGACGGCTGAGCCGTGCGTTCGTAATGCACCAGAGGTGAAGGATAGATCACGCAGTTCAAGCAAAGTATCCCAACACAACAATATGTCACCGGTAAAAAAGACGGTCGGAAGCATGTACCCGAGTAAAAGTATAGTCGATCAGTATCAAGCAAGTAGGTTGGGAAAGGAAGTACAAAGCCTACTAGTCGAGTAAGGAGGTCAGGGAGTCATAATCTCTTTGAATGTGAGAGCTGATAGATCATACCTTTCACAGGTTCTTCATCCTTTCGCCGGACTTTCCCGGAAAGCAACGCACTCACGGGAGGGATACACAGATTCTGCGACCGTCTCCCAGGTTTCCCATAGGCGATGACATAGCCATTATCGCCGTCACTCGTGATAACATCATCATTTCTTCGCAAGTAGTCCGCCGAGTAACGTGAGGATGAAAACAAGATCCTCCGGGTTCACTCAGTGCACCACTCTGCCTATGATTGCCAGTTCGACATTCAGGGGACTTGGCTATGCTCGATGCTGGATGTCTGCTTTGTTGGAGGTTCGAAAGGTGTTGCTTGATTCGCACAGGCCAATAAGAGCTTATGGTCGGACATCGTGCAAAGAGACTGGAATCTGTCGGCCAACTAGAAGTATGGGTAATATCTAGTCTCAGCGAGAAGAGACGATAACATTGATAGGAAGTAGCTGAAGAGGATGGGACTATCCAAAGTGCAGTGTGGTATGATGGTTCACGCCATGTTGGCAGCAGCGCATCCGTCAAACAAGACTTGAAATGGGGTGAAAAGCGTCTTCGCCAGTATGCTCGAGAGTAACCGACATCGCTAGTGAGCTAGTCAGTGATATTGTGTGCTGGCTCTCAGCGTGAGTGGGTGTCAACGCTAGAGATTTCGAATTAGAAACCAGACTGACTAGTTTTCAATCGACCGGGATGGACAAAGGAACGGGTGGATGAGATGGGTGAGACAGTTACCGCGTCTGCCACAGGTCGCTTGGCTTATTCTTTCGCACTCCCACATGGCAAGCAATTCGAGACTTCATTCCCCCTCTCCCTTGATGGCAGCACAGCAAACATCCTGATAGATTAGTCGGGATGACTCAATCCGGCCAATCCGGCAACCCCGGAGCAAACCGACAGGGATCTGTAGCCTAGTGAGCTTTTAGCACGAGAACTACAGAGGAGTAGCCTTCCACCCAGCCTGTCATGTATGCTTAGCAGCTGGGGAATGGAAACTCGGAGGAGTGACCTCCAATGCCGAGAGGATCTAGAAGAGGGGGTGGATCACCACAACTTACAGCAATGGGCTCAGGTGCCATGAGACAGCCCCTATTAGAGATGTGATCTGATCAGAAATCCACTCATTGCGGAGGCAGTCACCGTCTCAATCACCTCTTTCCTAATCCGTTGTGACACTTGGAGACTAGGCAAAAGTACGTACTTCGACCCCATTAGCACAGACATCTATAGATGCTATAGATAGAGAGCTGAGCCCCATCGACCTGTCGTATCACATCACATCACATTATAGCCAGGCAAGATGTACACAAAGTTCGCGTGGCTGAAAGTCCAACGAGGCTTCGAGATGGCCATTGGCAGGGTGAATAGACGCTACTATATTGGCGTCCAGCCATTCTTTGCTGCCGCAGTCAATGTGTGTTCTAGACCCTCAGCCTTAAAATGTCGCATGGGCTAGTGTTTGGAATAGGAGAGATAGTCAAAGACAATCGGGACAAGCCAAGATGGGTGTCAAATGAAGATAGTGTCGAGTAAGAAAAAACAACTGTCTGGTCTTGATAGCTAATATGGATAGTAGCATGAGCCAGAACCATAATGGCTGGCTTAGTGCGCGCGCCACGCGCAGCCATAGAGCTGGAGCTGGTATCAGCGGCGCGATCAGCCCGCTTCCCACCCCCGCTCAAAGCCCGCCCAGGCGCAGCGCATGCGCGTCAATCTGGGGCCCTTGGAAAGTATGCCTGCCAGCAACAAACCAAAGAACATTCACAATCACAAGGACACCGGTCAGTACCACCGAGTTATAGTTCATAGACTGCAGTGTGACAGGAAGATGCGGGGGCATGCAGTTCAAGGCAACTTGGAAAAATAGCCAGATCACCGAGAACACATTGCAGATATAACCCACCCATGAGAGGTTGAAATATCGCTTGGGAAGGTATGACCGACCTCGTAAGAGAAGCAGTCCTTGGGGGATGATGTATGTCAAGTTAAGAAAGAGCACGGCGGCATTGATGATCGAGTTGAACGCCGTGGTGGACGCGAGATAGAGGAGGCCGTAGATGGAGCAGAACCCGAAGGAAGCAAGCGTGGTGCGCACGGGGAAGTCAAGTCTCGGGCTTATTTTGGTAAAATATTCTGGAAAAGGTGTGCCGCCCTATGGAGACGATCAGTACTCGTTAGTTCGAAGGGTGCTCGTATCCACGCTGCATGCACTTACATCGCGAGCCAATGCCCAGGCAATCCGACCAGAGGTCACCCACTGCGGCGGGATGCATGCTTCCTTGAATTAGCTCTCGATCAAAGGATACTGAGGGGAATCGGTAGCCTGTCATACAAACATAAATTGCCCAAAGCAAAATGAGTAGACCGAGAGTGGCGTTTCGACTTCCAGTCCTGTTGATGAAGGTCAGAGCGCCCGCTAAAAAGACCCAGTAGCAAACTGACACTTGATAGACCAATTCGAGACTGGGGAGTGGAGAGTCTCGGATGGCTTCATAATCATGGGCAAAGTACAGAAGAACCACAATCATCGTAAGGCTGGTTACGATGCCAATGACTTCTGTCATAATCATGATTTGCGGGACACGTCGCCCTGGTCGTGGTATCTCCTCAGAGATGTGGATGGCTGTCAAAGTTAACAAGATGTTCAATACCACATCGGTGAAAGTTGCTGTTCTTACCGCCGTCTGCGGAAGCAAATGCATACATGGCATTGCTGATAGCAAGCAACCAGGCCGCACCACTGTTCCATCCGCTGTTTGCCTGATTGGATGCCACTGCAAATGACTTACCCTGTACGTGGTCGTGCATCGCTAGAGCGGTGATGAGATAAACAAGGTACCCGGCCAAGGTTAGAGAGAGCGTCAACTGCGTCACCCATGACATCTTCGTCGGTGCGACAAACAGCGGGATCACTGATGAGATCTTAGCATGACACAATCTGAGGAAAGAAGTAACAGGACTTACAGGTCGAAACTGCAATTGCAAGGAAGATCAAGTAAGTACGCCATTGAGTTGCCTCATAACCCGGGATATAGTAAGACACTATTCCCTGGAGGAAAATCGCGCCAAGTGAGATACCTGAGCATCTGAAGGAGGGTCAGTACAGCTCACAATACTGAAAGGCAAGCATCATACGTCGCCGACCACCAGGCTAACACTGAGAGCCATCCCACGATGTAAGCGTTATACTTTCGGGTACTCTTCGAACTGAGAATGTAACAGAAGTGGTATTGGCCTCCGCTAGACTGTATTAGAGTTAGCAATAGCTCGATACAAGCTTAAGTTTTCTCCTTACGGGGAATGCTGAGGCCAATTCGGCAAGTCCCAGTGTGATGACAAGCTGAATCGCCCACCCAAGCACTAGGCAAACGATACAGCCTAGCACACCGACATAGCTCAGGTTTTGTCCAAAATTGCTCTAGTCCATCGAGGTATAGTGTCAGCAGAAGCACCATTCGGGGTACCCGAAAGTACGCACAAGATAACCAATCCATGAGTTGGTGATCGAAAACCCCAGGCCTAACGCAGAGATCCAGTTGAACTGCCTGGGCATGACGGCCTCATGGCCATTTGCTCGGAGGACTGCATCATCTTCATCTTCAAGTGACGTCTCTTCCACTGTGCCGTCTGTCACGTCTGCTGGCAACTGTTTGCCATGCGGGGCTTTCTCCACTGTTCGGTTCATTTCCGTAGTCTGGGCAGCTAGCAAGCTTGAGATAGCGATGTGATGGTGGGCAAGAAATCTTGAGCATCCCTCATCGGAGGGATACTTGTGCGCTTATATCTCATCTCTTTCCTCTGGCCCTTGCTTGGACAACAAAGGGAGAAGGTTAAGCAATCACACCGTCAACGCTCCTTCCTCGTGAGATCTTAATTGACTCAGGTGTGGTTGTTCTCAAGGGAGTTAGGTAAGATTAGCTAAATAATGGAACTCGCCTTCCCGTCCACCGGAATGCTCAGGATTAGGTTGCACAGGCGCTTGGTAGGCGGATTCGACAGCCACGGGTAGGCCAATCAGAACCAGCAATATCCACACTGAGAACGATACATTTCAGAGGCAAGGGAGTCGAGAAGATAGCAGTCCGGGCTGATCACGTCGACTAATTTCCGATGCTGTTGGATTTGTTCCCTAAAGCGGCTCGAGCGCCAGCAAGGAGTGATTTTGACCACTTGAACAGATCAATGTTTCCTAGTAGAACCATGCATATCCATGCAGCCACTTTTTCGCGCGTGCTGCTAGATACATTGAGGCGGGGTTGTTCGAAAGGTACCAGTAAGATACTGGATCCTAACTGGACCGATCGTGTGTGCTTCTGTTAAGCCATGGAAGGGAAGCGAGCGGCCTTTGGAAAAACAACACTGTGATTCCATGAAGCAGGTCTTGGGCTGCGAAGGAGTCTGTCTTGGCAGCGTATTGCCAGTGATAGCCTGGTCCTAACAAGGAGTCAGTTCGGGTCACTTAGTCCTTACTAGAGAACGGTACTTTTGCATCACATACCTGGTTACTCTCTTTCCCTCGGGGTCTATCACCTGGTATTTCTCACTTTCGACCATATTTGACCCAACTGGTTGCCCTCGGAGCAAGGGAAGCTCTTCGTCCTTTTCCAGCTCATGCAGTATGTTGAAACATCATCGTTATCGGCCTCGAGACTTGCCACCTTTTGACAGGGAAACAACCTTGGGGATATAACCCTGTCTTCAGCTTGTGCTTGGTCGAGTTCCGATCAGCCGATACTACCTTCTGACCTCACGGGTGTTCATTTGGATTGCCATGAGGTCGTGCAAGGATTGACTGGGTGCAGGCATTGAGAATCGGACTGTTGGGCAGAAAAAGCACATCTTAAGTTGTGAGCTCAGGAGAATGACATCAGACAGAAGGCATAGATCGAATGGAAGGCTTGAGGAAGCATACACGACATGTGTTGTGCAAGCCATTCTACTTGAAAATGGCAGGGTCAGACAATGCAATGGTACACGATAATGGTGAGAATTGATTTGGAACTTGATGTTTGAATTGATGACTTGATGAATTGATAAATTGATGAAGCTGATCTGCCTTACTCAAACAGGAAGGAAGGTGGGGTTTAGCGCTTGGGCTGTTTGTTGACGCCAGTCTTTCGGCATTGAAAGTCACTTTATGCTCAGGAACCTTTAAGCAGGGTACTTGCATTTCCGGGGCTACTTAGCACCTACTGCAGGAATCTAGCTTACTTTGGTTCAAACTTTGATTCTACTATCATCAACTAAGAACTTCACGTCAAGTACACCCGCACAGTCAAACCAAGTCAAGCCTCCAGGTACAGTATCATGCTGGTACCATGATTTCTCGGCCAAAAACCTCTAAATGTTGTACAGCGACATGAATATTGCCTAACTCTCAGCTACCATTGAAGACGCCTTGACCATGTAGGCTGCGGGAAATGATGACACCTTTATGCGACTTAGGCAAGGCACCCCGTTCACACCAGTTCACTTTCTGGCAGCGGAAGCATCACCTTGCTGAGCTTGAAATGGCGAGCGATAGTGCCTGAGGTAGTACTCCTTTGCTGCTCTGTGCAGACACCTTACACCTTGAGAGTTTAGCTCCGCTCGATGACCACAGACCTGTATATCACCAGCCCGGCGCTCTCACACAACATGGGTTCAGCTACCTTGGCGGATTGACAACAAATTGGAAATCCCACTCGTGCGATAATGTCATTAGCGTTGATTAGACCATCGAAGAGACGGGCTGTTATCAACTAGTGTCAGACCCAGCTCAGCGCTAGGAGGCGAGTGGTAGACCAGAAGAGTAAGTCGAGCCCGCCACGCTTCCTTGGGCATTGACCGTTATTGACTTAACCGAGGCACTAAATTAAGTAGCGACTGTCCGATGCCCCGTGATGGTCCAGTCTCGCATCAACAACCTACATTACCACTGTTGAAGCTGCTCACCGATGCTCAAAATGGCGGCACCCAATCTACTACATGGATCGAAGAGTCTTTTCGCCTGAACACTTGAATGAATACGAAGGGACACAGTCGATGGTGTGAGGATCGAAGACTGTTGAAGTGATTTCCTGCGGGCGGTCATGACACTGTTTATCGGCCGCCCGACCGCATTTCACCATCTCCACACTACGCACATCTCACAGCGTAACACAGCCATCATGAGGGTTGGAAAGCATAAAACATCGAGCCGCTTCGGAACGAATGCGGGGTTTCTGCAATGCAACTTCTACCCAATCGAGGTGATTTTCATCCGCTGTCATGGCTCAGTGCTACAACTCCTAACATGAGAAGTGGCTTCTAGCCGACCTGGAGCCACTCAGCGGTCACGGATTAATGATTCTTAGCAGTCTCGGCCTTTCTTAGGGGCGGGGACAGTCGTATCGAGCATGCTCGACTCCACGTTGTTATAAAAATCTGCGGCTCTTCCCAGGTATCCTTTTTACTTTTGAGCTATTCGACTTCTTGGTATTCAGGCAGTCATTAGGTGCTGGACGTTCAGAAAATGGCAACTTCGGCAGCGTTGGGCTGCGCTGCTATCCTTTATTTTATATTGAGGAGTATATACAGACTATACTTCCATCCCTTGCGCAAGATTCCTGGTCCCAAGCTCGCCGCGATCACTCATGCCTACGAGTTCTATTATAATGTGATCAAAGGGGGCCTATTCATCTGGGAGATTGAGAGGATGCATGAAGTATATGGTTGGTGGTCTCGAACCCCCTAGCGGGTGGTACCCTTTCTTAGAGGCGGATTTTACTAACTGAGTCAGGCCCTATCGTTCGTATCAGTCCGAGAACAGTGCACATCAGAGATCCAGAATACTATGAAGAGATCTACGCATCCAGAGCTCGTAAGCGCGAGAAGGATCCAGTCACAGTCGCCCGCTTCGGACTGGAGGGCTCTGGGTTCTCCAGTATCACAGATGATGACCATCGCCCACGCCGTGCGCCTTTGGATAAGTTCTTCTCGAAGCAGGCAATCTCCAACATCGAGTACCTGATCTACGAGAGTCTTGATAAACTCGTACACTCTCTGCGCGACGCCTACGATTCACACAAAGTAGTCCATTTGGATGCTGGATTTGCGGCCTTGACCGCCGACGTGATCCATGTATATGCATTTGGGTTCAACCCAGGCAACCTGGATCAAGAAGGCTTCAATGCTAATGTGCGGGATGGAATCAACGCACTATTCCAAATGGGACATCTCACCTACTTCTTCCCGTGGATACAAACCCTCATCGACGCGCTGCCGCTGAACGTGCTGCGCCAAGTGAGCGCACCCGCATACGCGTTGGCTCGCCAGAAGAAGGACCTCTATGAGTGTGGCCTGGCAGCATTGAAAGCTGGCCATACAACCTCCGGGGCCGAAAAGCCGACACTCATCGAGGCTATTGCAGGGCCCAAGATGCCGGAACATCTCAGAACACCGCAGCGACTGATGAATGATGGCTTTGCACTGACCATTGGAGGGACGGAGACCACTGCAAGATCCCTTGCTGTCGGGATGTATCATCTGATTGACAGGCCCGAGATCTTAAGCAAATTGCGAGAGGAGCTTAAGCAGGTGATGCCCACGCCGGATTCCCGTCCTACGTGGAACGAGCTGGAAAAACTCCCTTACATGGTAAGCATGAGATCCCTCGAGATGGGTGTTGCGTAGTCGAGAGATCCCATTTTGACTTTCATCTAGGCTGGGGTGGTCAACGAGACCCTGCGCCTCTCCACAGGAATCGCTAGCTTCTCGCCCCGAGTGGTCCCCACGGAGGCATTGCAATATAACGGCCACACGATCCCACCAGGAGTGAGTCGAGCAACGATCGTATAGGCAGAGACATCGCATACTGACAAAGGCCACAATCCAGACCCCTATTGGTCAGACACACTACTTCATCCTGATGGATCCCAGCATCTTTCCTGACCCGCATGCCTTTGAGCCAGAACGCTGGATTCGGGCCGCTGCGGCTGGAAATCGTCTGGATCGCTATCTAGTGAACTTCTCCAAAGGAAGTCGGATGTGCGTAGGTTTGAAGTGAGTTTTCCACTTTTGATTTCCTGTTACTCTTCTGACATTCGGACAGTTTGGCCTACGCGGAGCTCTACCTTGTCATCGCAGCGCTTGTTCGGCGGTTCGAGATGGAGCTGTACGAGACGCCCCGAAGCACCATTGAACTCAAGCGCGATTTTGGGACGCCGTACCCTGAGGAGGGTCACCTGAAGGTACAGGTGATGGTGACTGGTCTTATCACTGAATAAGTCTGGGCACACCTGTCTCTATTCAGGTTCCTGGATCCTTCTTTACTGCGTATGAACAACGTATCGCGTTATGTGCCAATGCCCCGACTCTGCGATTACGTTTCACAAAGAGAGAGCTCATTGCCGATAATCATCACTGAATTCAATCTCTCATTATACATATAATTCTCATACATGATCTCATTGAAATACCCATACTTCCTGTCCAATAAGATTACTCAGAGGGCACAGATAGGTTCTGCTGCAGCTCCTTGCGTTGGACAGCTCCGAAGCGAAGGTTGCCGACATCAAAGACCTAAGACATTGATTAGTCCACGATGCATCAGGTTGAATATAGGCATCCAAATGTAAAGGGAACTTACGGCATAGATACCCTTCAAGAAGGTGTCTCCCAGAATGTCAAAGGTCATATCACCACGGCTCTGAATGCCACCATAGACATAGCCAGTCTTGGCTTCGGCAAACCCAAGATCCTCCTTCTGCACGACAAACTGCTTGTCGCCGACCGCAAACGAAACAACGGGGAGGTTGTCCTCTGTGGTATCGGAGGGATAGATGTAACCCTGGGTCTCGCTGTCATAGTACGCGCCCGGGATAGCATCGTAAATAGCCTGGCAGGTCTCATCGTCCACCAGCGCCAGCGTCGTGCCAGTGTCAGCGATCGCCTTGTTTCCAGAGCGCGTGATCGTCTTCCCATTGACCGTGGCGGAAGCAGACTCAAACATCCAGAACCCCTCGCTATTGTCGATAGACGTGTAGGAGATCTCCTGTCCGGACGACTGCACGGTGGCATCGTCGATGAAGCCAAAGGTATAGAAAGACTCGCCCTTGTCGGGCTCGTTAGCATCCCGCCACGAGCCCAGCTTGGCCGTGAACAGAGCAGACGAGTCCGGAATGTCATCTTGGGCGATCATGTTCTCGACGGGCGTCTTGACGGCCTTGGGCTGGACGGTGTTGATGCTGCCAAACGCCAGCCCGAGCAGTCCGTCACCGGCACCCTGGGCGAACTCGGTCGACATCGTCTCGGCCAGCTCGACGGCTTGGTTCTTGATGGTGATGCCGCCGATATCCACGTTGTCGGTGCCGACCGTTCCCGACGCAGAGGAGCCGTCGCCGTACGAGATCTGCCACGTGTAGCCATTCTCCTCTTTGAAAGTGCTCGACTTGGACGGGTCAAAGACATTGTGGCTCTTCCCGTACTCGGAAATGGTGGCAGAGGGGAGCTTAGTGGACCAGACCTATTGGAATCTCTTTAGCGATGCTGGCGCCTCCGGATACACAAGGGGATTGTTTATTGGGGGAGAGCAATGGATCTGGTGCTTGACTTACCCACAAGTCCGCTGACCCGGTGTCAAAGTCCAGACTCACGGTCTGGCCCGGGGTACCAATGCTCACTTGAGCCAGATACTCCGAATCGTTCTGCACATCCTCGGCACTAACTTCACCGACCTGGTCAGTGCCCACCGTGCGCTTCTTCAGCGCCCGCCGCACATGTGCCTTGCCACCGATAGGCTTGTCGTGGTACACCCGACCGACCTGGTGGAGGGTGGGAGCGAAGAAGTAAGGGCCTTCTTTGGTTGTATTGAAGCGGTACTTGCGCAAGAGGTGCACATAGGACTTGGTGCCCGACCTCTTGTAGTTCAAGTTGGGGATGAGTCGGATCTTGGTAGCCATGGTGGGGGGCAATTGGGTAAGTCAGTATACTTCACAATTGGTCTCTAGTTGATATGTGTACAATGGGAAGAAGAATAGTTGACAAGCTGAAAGGTTGGGGTGAAGAGGGAGCAGAAGGCGAAAGCGTGAAGGAAGATCGGGACCACCAGTGGTCTTTATTTATCCTCGAGCTTCTTCTCCGACTCTTCAATTCTTGCTCCAACTAACCCACCACCACACATCGCCGATTCCTCCCTCGCACGTCATGCGTTTAATCTATTCCGTTCTTCTCAGCTGGGGCAATGAAATCCGGCTCTTCTTTCTCCTTCCCCTCACTCTCTCTTGTGGCGGGGCGAGCCGAGGCCGGCCTGTATGGGCTAGTAAATTCAGGATAAGTGGATCTGCACGATGACGCGGTATCAGCTGCAGCTGTCAACACAACCCATGCTGAACTGATAAGCTCTGTCAGGGTCACCCTCCAGCCCAGCCAAAGAGCACTTCGGAATCTGTCGGCTCCATTGTGCAATATCATTATCGTCCAGGGTCCTGCAAGCGAGACCTGTCCTCAGCCCCCAACAGCCCCTTGGTGGTTGGCAGTTCAACCAGCGGTCGACACGCAGTCTGATGCCATGATCTGCAGAGTGCGGATGCTAAGTTTAGCCAAGCTGGGCTTATCATGACCCTGGGACTTATCATACGACGACCTTGATTCCTTTGCACCGATCGGCAGATGGCCTTTCCCGCGAGGGTTGACGCGACCGACGGTGTCATAACTTGAATCATACGCCTCGCCTACCATCATTGGCGCAGCTGATTCACACTAGCCGTATCACTAACTGGCCATGAAGCACGATCGTCGCTTCAGGAGACAAGCTCACAGCGCCACTTGCCTCGTCGAGCCCAGTCCGGCGGCTGTTGCCTGTCGCTTCTGATGCCTGTGCTCTGCACGATTGGCTCGCCTTTGTGACATTGCCTTGTGAGGGTTGGCGATGGTGGCAGAATAGCCGGTTTTGACGGAATGCAGTGATCCAATCATGCTCTGGTCCTGGGTTGTGGACGTGATGCGATAGGTGGTCATCGTGGTGTGGCTTGTGACGAGGCACTTTCGCATTACCTTCTCTTGTGATGGCGAGTGCGAGATAACATCACGACCTTACCATCTCAGAACTGAGCGTCCACTCGAGAAGTACAAGCATCATCGGCAAGCTTGTGCTATCTTGGATCCACACCACTTCGGCTGGGTGGGGTGACGGACGGGCCGGGCGATCGACCCAGAAGAACAGGACCTTCGTGTCGAGTCGAGTGATGAAAGCAATTTCGTCGGTTCTATCGTCATATGGTCCGAAGCAGTATAATGACGACCAGACATACAATCTACTCCCACCTTTCTCTGGATTGAATATGTTGGTCACGCGCATACGAGCTCGTCGCGTTTGACTTGTTGGTGGTTTCTGTAACTGTTGACAGAACTTGGAATTTGCTTGAGGAAGCAAATATATGTTTGAAGCACGATTGAGACTAACCTTGGCGATAATAGCACACACTCACATTTTCTCCTCCTCGAGGCTCTTAACTTGAGAATACCCGAGCGTCTACCTGCTCGCCACGATCGCAAGCCATGAATATACCTCAAGATCCTATTCTTTTCGCGAGGACGCATCCTTGCATTCAACAGAACGCGCTGAAGTGATTTCCTCTTCTCTTCGACTTGTGGATAGACTAAATATGGTCATATGTGGTTATTGGGATGTGCTGGGCTCACTCCGACACATATCGTGGCTCGCGTTACTCGGTGCATGACCTGGCTTCTCAATTCGAGTACTGCACTTGGGTGACAGGGTAGATGACATGGTCTGGTGAACAGGTTTACTGTATAGTGATGTACATAAGAGGCGTCCGCTGTATATGTACTTGTCCTCGGGCTCCTCTAAAAGATACTCTCGCGGGGCTTCTTCGGGGCTGTGGTCAAGGACATCGGTCGATGGTCTGCTTTTTGAACCAGGGCGATGCCAGTGTGTAGAATCCTGTGAAGTCACCGGGCAAGCTTCCATCTATATCCCAATACATCACAGTAAGGATAGATACTTTTTAACCGGCGCTGACCAAACAGCTATCTACCTCGGATCTCAAAGCTAGAATCCTTCCTACCACACATTAATCCCACTCAACCCGTCTCAATGCCGGTTCCAACGGTTACACGTGCATTAGATCATATTGCGTAAGAGTGACAAGCTCTTCAACAAAATAGGTTGTGTAGTGTAATGGTTAGCACCCAGGATTCTGATTCCTGTAATCCCGGTTCGATCCCGGGCACGACCTTTTTGACTGTAGACATTTTGTCTACCGCGGACCGGATACTTGCCTTCATTTATCTATTTATTCATTTTTAGAAATCTTGGATTTGGAAGTTGTCACTCCCTTAGATGATATGATTGCGAAGATGATATATGTCTTATCGCATCGCTTCAAAGCATGGCCGCGATACCTCAAGCGTCACATTTGTGAATCTCTCATACATAGTACCCCTCCACAACCCATTAACCTTACCAGGCAATCTGCCAACAAGTTGGACACCCCTTAATCCAAACCCAACCGGGATAGCCATTATACATCAGCAGAAACCCCCAATCCGCCAGTCCACAGTGCGGGCAGATCCACCGCGTATACCTTTGGAGCAAGTAGCAAGTAAGTGCACATCACCATCACCATTACTATCACCATTAAGATCTCACCGTATACCGCACACCGCATACCGCACACCGCACCGCGCAATGACGGCACCCACCCACCCCCAAGTTTATCCATCTACTTGACTTCCCCCACAAAATCCCTCATACCAACCCAACCAATGGAGCCAGACGGAAGAAAAGGGGGGGGGGAGGTTCGACCACAGCCGAACAGGGCAGGGCCGCGCATGACACCTCATCAGCCGGCTGCATCCAAGGCACTGCACGCACGCGACACCCCCGGATGGGGAGGGGGAGGGGGAGGGGGGAACCTGATTAATCCACGGGGAGGGGGTAGGGAAGTACCCGGCAGTATCCATGATATACATACAAAGACATATACACACACGCCTTGTAGCCTTATACTTTCTATCGTCTGCTTCTTCTTGCTTACTCTCTCCTACTTTCGGTAGTTGAGTCTGTTCCTCGTGCGTCTACGAGAGATTGGTTTTTCTGATGGGTGGGGTGGTTCGTACTTATACCTACCGATGGGCGACTGTTGTGAACTGGACCGAGTATAGAGAAAGGGTTGTTTGCTGTGCCTACAACAAAGAAACGGAGTACTGACTACAACAAACCGCAGTAGAGAGGGTCTGAGGACGCAAGTTTGATTGTCCCACCGTCCGAGACTAACAATACTTTTGATACAGTTCGCACGAGCAGCCCTAGGTTCGTGGTTGACCACGACATGTCTGGATCTGTCTGGGGATTCTGGAGATTTTGGCTAGGCCTCTCTTCTCTCTCTCGATTCTCGCAAGAAACCTAGGACCTGATGACTTTTGGGTAACTCAATTCCAGATCGGTTCAATCTGGATATTCTTTCCCTTTCACCCCCAAGTGATTGCTGACTACTACCGACAGAAACAGTACAAGAATGATGAGACCGGAGGGGAATATTAACACAGAACAGGGCAAAACAAGACGAAATGCAGCATGTTCTTGACCTCATGTGCTCGACCCAAATCAACGCCGCAGAACCCCCAGTGGAATAATGATATAGTTCAACAGCAGATAATGCAATGGTTCCTCCCAAGCGAGATAAAACGAAAAGAAAAGAGAAGAAGATAAAGTCCATCCGGCAGATCAAGCAGAAGCCCACTCGACAACCTCCAAGGCACACATTACAAGGAAAAGAGTGGAGGGTAGGATCCTATAGGGTCATGGTTAGTAATTACTCTTAATTCCTCAAAGGTCAAAGACGCTGGTACGTACCACACCACATAACTCTGGAATAACAGTTTCGACATGGCACTGACATAGACATTGTTGATCTGGCAGATCTGTGCCAGTTGCAGGGCCGACGGGGCGCCCGTGAGCAGGAAGCAGACGATGATGAAGATCGGGTCGTCCAGAATGCTAACCGGCACGTACTTGGCCAGCAGCGCGAGGATGGGTGCCATGATGAGGGTGGGCAGCACCATACGCGCTACCAATGAGGCGATGATCAGCTTCTTCTCCTCCCTCGGATGGTCGACGTCTTCGAGAGCCTCCTTGGGCAGCGTGTTACGCTCGAGATTCGCACCCAACACCACTAAGATTAGAGGTACGGCAACTTGGCCGTTCTGGCTGATAGCTCGCGTCACAGAGTTGCGGACGAAGGTTCCCTCATCGAAGAACAGGCTTTGCAGCGAGGGAACGGACGCCACTATGATCGAGATGAGCATAGCCCACAGGGGTGGGTTCATGAAGTCCCAGAGTCCGTGGGCGAATTTCCGGGCACCGTTGGAACCAACTTTCAACGTCTTTTGCACACCTACAGGTAGTCGCCGAAAGACTGCGCCGGTTGCCTTGTTCCAGACGCCTGCAATCCGACCACGAACCCGGTTGGCCGACCTCTTGATGTGTGGGACCACTCCGGGCTGGTTTTCTTCGGCCTGGGCTGCCACCTCCACATTCGGGAAACACATGATGTCGCCGGTAGTGCTCTGACGGGGGAGGAACGGCCCCTGGGGAGGGGGCCCGAGTACGGTCGGGTCGTGGGAGTCCTGTTCACCGGCGCCATGAGACGGCAGCTTCGTGTAGGGATAGTCCCGCACGCTCACGGGCGTCTCCTGGCCCGAAGTGAATGCATCGTCGTCGACGCTTCCCGAGGACTCCGTCACATCGTCCGGCTCGCGAGTTCTCACTAGAGGTTCATCGGGATCAATTTGTTCAGGGTTGTCTGTGTATCGTTCCTGGCCCTGTCCGATAAGATTGGCGCCCTGCTCCCGTTCGCCTTCCTCCAAGAAGCGTTCTTTGGGAGCAAGCAGGACGTGGTAGCCCCAGCTCCAGCGCACCAGTTGGCCCAGCTGCTGGAAAATCAATAGATAAAGAATACCACGCGCCGCCACTTCGTCATCGTTGTCGTTTGGTATACGGTCCCAGTGAAGGCCCTGCAGAGTCTGGGAGAGGGACATGACGAGAGAGATGGGAAGCGAATTAGAGTTTCCGAAGACCTGCAGCAACCGGGACTGTCAACACTACCCTCAACGAAAAATCGGGCTTCGCTCAGGTCGTCTTTGGCACTTACCGCCATGGCCGCAACAAAGTTGGACGGTCGTTTCTTGAGCCGCAAACATCGTGAGACAAGAAAAGCGCACGAGTACGACACGATTGTTTGGACGACGAAGATGGCTGGGATGATGGCGAGGTCGGTCAGCTTCTCTGCTGTGAGCTGGGATCCGAGCTTCGTGAAAACTACAGGCAAGCACAGTCAGCAACGACCCAAGGCGCTTTGATAATGTGTTATGTTTTCGACATACTCAGACACGGTGTAAACAGCGTGACATTGAGGTTTGCGACCAATTTCTGAGCATCGGCATCGAACAGACCCTGCTTGGCAGCGAAGTACCCCGGGAGACTGACACAGACTACTTCGAGGACGGCTTCGAAGACGAGCAGCACGAGGTGGAAGAAGGATGGATGATTCGAATGGGGAGCGCCACTTGGGAAATTGACGGAGCCCAGTCCCGGTTGGGACTGGGTCATGATTTGAGGCGACAGAGGCGAGTGAGCATTCTGGAGGGACCTGGGCGAGGTAAAAATGGCCATCGACGGGCGGGCGAGCGGACGATCGATAGGGTGAGACCGGTTTGACTGTAACGCAGGAAGTGAAGTTATGAAAGGGGAGATGGTAGACTTGGGGTCTGGGGTCTTGGAGAGTAGGTAGAGAGAGGGTGGGAAGTTTTGGGGGAAGTCTCCGTAGGGTGTGTTCCAATGGTAAGTGAGGGCGATGACGCGGACCAGACTGGTCGATGATGAGATTCTTTGAGATAACGGAGAAGGCGGTGGACGAATGAGAGCTCAATTAAGGTTGGAGCTGCTTTGGGTTTAGAGCCTGTTTGGTGTGTTTGGTGTGTTTGGTGTCAATGATCTCCGCTGATCGGATTCAATAATTAAGGTACGGTAGTCAAGGTACAGTACTGTACTCAGTACTTTAGTACTTGTGATTGATGTACAGTAGATGAGAGTAATCCTATTGCAACGCCTACTCAGCACCTCTAAATCTTACCATAACCGCATAGGCGAACCTTCAGGTTCCAAGCTGAAGGTAACGCCAGGGCGTACGGTGGCCTCCGATAGGCGGAGTCAAGGGAGGCGCGGTCCATCGCGCCCAGCCATGCCAAGGCAGCCTGGTTTCCAGCTCTGGACTGGCAAAAATAGCGTAGACTAAGGATTTAGTTATAGTAGACTAAACTCTTCCGAGTACTCGTACTACAGCACTTGTGTCTGGTTGATAACCTCTGATACCCATTTCTTATACAAACACTAGTACTTGCTCGCTTAATTCTCGGATGTTTCTTCTTGACAGCATCCAACAGGGTTGCTTGACAGGGTGATACGGAACCATGGAGGGTGAAATCATAGCCACAACTTACTCTTGGCGGACGGAGGCAGAGATAGCCTCCAGCAAGGGTGGGTGAAACGTGTCCCTTGGCTACACTGACAATAATCGGTCTGACTCGCTCACTGACTCCAGATGTAGAGTTCAGTAACTTACATAGTGCAGTTGATACGGAATGCGAGGAAAATGGGAGGGGGGAAGACACAGACTGATAGTATCATGATGATGAAACCCTCCCCCGCCGTGGTTATGTCATGATCTGCAGCAAATGACAGGCACTTCGACGCATGGCAACATCACCCGATCAAAATCCCTTCCATGTGAAACCCAAAAAGTCATTAGTAGTGAGTGGTCTCAAGGCTTCAAAACATGCAGATAGGTAGATAGATCACTGCATGTTTATCGGTTGTGGTCTTGTTCCCACTCATTGTTCAATTGCTCTAAACAACACTCCGTCCCGACGATCGACCTCGCTAGTTGCTGCATCAGCCGTCGGTCATTAAACGAACCTGCTTAAACTCTACAGTAGTCCAGGTTATCCTGTTCTTTAGTTCGTACTTTTGACACTGTTTGCTACAGCGCCTTCCTTTGCATGGGAGGATGTAGTATGATGCACAAGAAAAGAAAAGAAAAAGAAAAAGAAAAACCCTCGAAGGAGGGGATGGGGATACTTCCGCACCAGCTTCCCCCATGTCTCGGTGGATTGCAAAGGATAGTCATAGCAGCCGCTGCTATAGGGCGGCCGCCAGACCAACCCCAGCAGCCCCAGCAGGGTCCGTTTGGCACCTCGGGGCAGGGCAGGCCCAGTGTTACCCGCTGGGTATGGACTGGTAGTCTCCCCAATTGGGCTGCCGTGAAGATGCAGGATGGCCAACTGCCCGGTCTTTTCTGCTCTGTCGCATTGAGAACTGAACTGGTGATCGATCAGAAACTGCCATCGGGCATGCCGTCCTGAAAGTACCAGGATTACAGGAGATAACTAGAGTATGGTCATGGGAGACTGGGTGGGTTGATTCTTAGCTCGACCACAGCCACAAGGCGGGTTGATAGCCAAGCCTGGGGAATCTGGTAAGTTAGTGTTGATGACTACTCAGATAAGGCAAGCCGAGTCGAGTAGGTTATAGTTAGGTTTGATGAATGACTGTGATGGCCGAATCTGCCTAATCCTGACAGCCAAAGCGGACAATCATGGTACTCATATGAGTAGTCTATGGCCGCGTTCCCACTAAGATCCAATCTGTCTCTGACAGAATGGACGGACCACGCGGCCTCCAAGGCAGACCCGGTAGTTGGGACGAGGATCTTATAGGGTGCTTGGCACCCACCGATGATGTCGGCCCTCCCCGTTGGATGTCATTCCTCGCCCTGGTATCACGATTCGGAACTAGCCTTTCTATCGTGCCCCTTCCATTGGTCCCCAGCGATTGCAGCAGCGGGGAGCAACGGCATCGGGGCTCCGTGCTCTTACCTCGCCAAAGCAGGGAAATTGGCCGTCAGAAAAAGGAGCAGTACGGTTAGTCGTTTCGTAGCGCGACCTCGTTCGTTGGTTCTCCGGGCCAGGTTACACTGGTTGACAAACGAGCGGTTCCATCAGTGACCCTCGCCAGCAGCGACTTTTTCAGGCTTTTTTGCGCCTCGGCAGCGCGTCCGGTAGGTAGGGCACCACATCCGCCGATCCACCGTATGGCCTTTTTACTTTGATGTCCCTGAGGTAGAGAGTATCATACTCGGCATCTTCGCAAATCACCACCCAGTCTATCTATTTCCGATTGTCGAGGAACGGCGATCCATCGGTCGATGAGGGGTGGCAATTTTCAGGCCGAAATGACTTTTTGGATCGCCCCAAATGGAGGACCATAGATACTCATACCTGCGTGCGGCCAGAGTTCGGTGTGGGGGGTGGCGGGGAAAGTACGCGGAGAGTTTGAGAGAGAGGTAAGGTGGGAAGGGCAGCAGCATTTTGAAGCGAGTGGGATAGACAATGAGCATTGAAAGAGGATTCTGTTGTTAAGAAGAGAAGGGGTGGTAAGAGCTAATGATGATGATGATGGTGGTGGTGGTGGTGGTGGTGGTGGTGGTAGTCATGAAAATGGTGTCAGTGCAGTAATGATGAAAGGGACTCAAGCAAGGCATTTCACTCAATCGAGCCTAGTATCAGTTGATTAAAGTGAAATGTGCCTGAGGGGCACGTGTAATTGGCGGTCGGACGGGACGAGGGAAGCCTGAGGCGCTTTTCATCACAAGATGAACAGGGAGGGAATCCAGTTTTGCGTCGACATGTACAGTAAGTACTGTATGAGGAGAATGTATCTCTTCCATTATTAGTCGCGATTTTAATATTCTCATGAATTTCTCTTTTCCTCTATACAATTAATTAGGGTACCTTATGACTGATCATCGAGTATCAATGCAATCAATGCAATCAATGCAATTCCACCGAACCTATTCATTGATAACTAACTCACTACCATCTTATACCATGCCATATTAAGATTCAGCTTCCGTCCTGACCCAACCTCGTCGTTTGCTTGCTTGCTCGCCTGCTGAATTGGTTCTTGTTGCTTGGTTGCTTGATTGCTTGATTGCTTGATTGCTTTTTCTGGATTTTATTTTGACTTTATGGGCGGCTGTCTGCTTGCTTTAAATGACTGCGTGGTTTTATTGCATTTTGCATTATAAGTAGTATCATTATTATAATTGTTGCTATCATATCCGATCCCTCCAGTTCCACTACGACGGCGGCGGCGGCGGGCGGACGACGGGCTAATTATTATATTAACGGTTCATTAGCTCATGACCAGTTCCAGTTCTTGCTACTCTTGCTCTGGTCTCCCACCCCCCCATCTCCGTCGTCTGTCTCCATCCATCATCTTCCCTTTCTTTCTACTCCCTCTTCACTCTTCACTCTCCCTCTTTCGCTTCTGCTTTCACCCTCTAGACTCGGATTCTCGACCACTCTCGCTCCTCCTCCTCCTCCTCCTCCTCCTCCTCTCCTCCTCCCCTCTTTCCTCTCCACCGTCTGTGCCTTGTCCTTGATTCTCAACTCCAGCGCCCCTCAATTCACCCCACCACCAGCCAACAAACGTGCTCAACTCCTCCCTCTTTTCCAACTTCACCTCTTCCTCTGGTCTCGGTCTCTCTTAGCTTCTTCCCATTTCTGCAGTTTACCTTTCCTCTTAAGATTGTGACTTTCTTCCTCTCCCACTACGAGTCATCTCTAGTCGGGGCTCTGCCTGCCGCCTGCTCTTACCGGATCGATATAGACGATTCTCCCTCGGGAATGGCCTGAGGTGTGCCCCGCGTCGACGAAATCCTGCCTTGTTTTCTTGCTCTTAGATCCGCTTCGGTAGCTCGCTTCTGCACACCCGCTGCAAGAAAAAAAAAAAACTTGCACTTTTGAAAACGATCGAGACCAATCGAAGTCGCAATTGACTTCGACACCTTATTTCCCGATCGTTCCGACTCTACCTCCCCCGCCCTCCCGTTCAATCCAAGATACCCCGACTCTCCCGAGTCCGCGATCTCACACGGTGTTGGCTACCGGCCTTCAACTAGCCAATCGCGCGCCTCTGGATCTCACAACACGCATTCCTCGTGCACCGATCATATCTCATGGACACTGAACGAGAGCCTTTGGCTGAGATCTCGACTGCAAAGCCCGTCATGTCAGACATTGATAATAGGTCCGACACCACGGACGACGACCTCTCTCCGTCTCTTGCCACTACGCAGTCATACGCTTCAGTACCATCCTTGCGACCGACCATGGACAAACCCACAATCAATCCCTCCTCGACGCATTTGGGTCAGATCAATGCAGCCCGACGAGGAGTCGGCACTGTCCCTCGTCCCCAAGCTTCGATGAGTGGCGCACAGCCGGGAGGATTGAATCAGGACATTTTGGCCAAAATGAAAGCGTTCTCCTTATCTCGACAAGGAGCGCCGCCGAGTCTGACACATGCTAATACAACTAACTTCGTGCCTAAAGCCTCTTCACCATCTACGTCTAGCGTTAGCCCCGTTTCATCTCCGCCTTCCGCCGCGAACGGATCTCTCGGTGGTGCTTTCGCGGGCCGCTTGCCTCCTGGGGCGGTCCGGCCGGGCACCAAGAATTGGGTTTCATCTCCCTCTGTCCCTCATGGTTCGCCTACCAACTCTCCGAAACCCGGCGGCCTGGCAGCGAAACGCATGAAGCCCGGCCTCAAGCTCTCTGATGCAACTGGCTCGAACAGCCCTGCCCCAGATGGACAGTCCAACAGTGAACCTGGAAAGCAGGAGACAGCGTTCAGCAGGTACTCTGAATTCATCGACACGAAAGCAGGAACGCTCAATTTTAAGAACAAAGCAATCCTCCACGGCGGTGGAATTGAATTCTCCTCGGGTCAAAGTTTCAGCATATCATTAGACGAAGTGGACCGCTTGGATGAACTGGGCAAGGGTAATTATGGTACTGTTTATAAGGTTCGACATAGTCGGCCGCACATGCGCAAGCCCGGCTTGGGGTTGCGCGGAATTGTCAGTCGCCCAACGGAGCAGAATGGGGCGGGGAACTCGCAGGATTCGCTCTCTGGTGTTGTCATGGCGATGAAAGAAATCCGTCTAGAGCTCGACGAGAGCAAGTTCGCGCAAATCATCATGGAGTTGGATATTCTGCATCGGTGTGTCTCGCCGTTCATTATCGACTTCTACGGCGCCTTCTTCCAGGAAGGAGCGGTATACATCTGCGTCGAGTACATGGATGGTGGCTCAATTGACAAGATCTACAAGGAGGGTATCCCGGAAAATATCCTTCGGAAGGTCGCGTTGTCCACAGTCATGGGTCTGAGAACGCTCAAGGAAGACCACAACATCATTCATCGCGATGTCAAGCCCACGAATATCCTGATCAATTCGCGTGGACAGATTAAGATCTGTGACTTTGGCGTGAGCGGCAACCTTGTCGCCAGTATTGCCAAGACGAATATTGGATGCCAGAGTTATATGGCGCCCGAGCGTATCGCTGGCGGTGGCGTTCAACAGTCTGGTTCTGGTGGAGGTGGAACTTATAGTGTTCAGAGCGATGTATGGAGCTTGGGTCTGTCGATTATTGAGTGTGCCATCGGCCGCTACCCTTACCCACCAGAGACCTTCAACAACATCTTCAGTCAGCTACACGTGAGTACTCATAACCTCCTACCTAGCGATACCTCGGGACTGCAGTTCTAACAGGTGATCTTCAGGCGATTGTCCATGGAGATGCTCCTACCCTTCCCGAAACTGGGTACTCGGAAGAAGCGCACGCCTTTGTCCGCGCCTGCCTGGATAAGAATCCGAACAACCGCCCCTCTTATAACATGCTTCTTCGACACCCCTGGCTATCCTCGCTCATGCAACCTCCGGGCGAGTCGGATGAAGCGAATGAAGAGGCCACGCCACTCGTCAATGGCTCTGGACCCGGGGGTTCACCTTCAACTGAGGACCCAGAAGTGGCAGAATGGGTCAAGGAAAGGCTCGAGCGTCGTGAGAAGGGGCTTCTTCTTGAAGCAGATAAGCCGGCACTTCACGCAGTGGCTCTCGATGCGGTTCCGGGCAGCCCCTTATTGGATGATCCTTCCGCAATGTATAATCAGCGCTGATGGGTTACCGTTTTTCTTCTGTCACCAATCAACCGATACCATCGCTTCCTGGCTGCCCAATTACCTCCATCAATCTCAACCTGTCACTTGATGGGTTGACACGAACGGGTGACACTGCTGGCGCTGGCGCCGTCTAGTCGGGGCTGTTGCCTTCATCAGAGCATACTCTTCCTCTCCCTTGCACCCTTGGGCCACTGGTGTACTAAGGTGGCCCCTGTTATCCAGTCTCGTGAAAGAGCGGGATATGTGTTACTTCGGATGCTGTTTTATGCTGGCTTTTGGGCATTGATGTATAACGAATGTACAGACGTAATATGTTAGCTAGATTCTCCACGATGTACAAGCACAGGCACGGCCGTGTCGAGATAAATGAGATGCTATACGCTGGTGGATTTTATAGGAATTCTTCTCCCGCTTCGAATGCTTCCAACAGGCAATATGTCTTTTACTGCTCGCTCAAGGTAGGTACTAGGTGCTGGTCCATGCCCTGGAAAAGCAACAAATGAGAATGGTTTGGTAATAGAGTTGGCAATTGGCGATTGTCCTGTGGCTGGTTGATGATGGCATAACTCAGAGCACTCTAACAACTAAGGTTGTGTAGTGTAATGGTTAGCACCCAGGATTCTGATTCCTGTAATCCCGGTTCGATCCCGGGCACGACCTTTTTGCATGTCGAATTTCTAGACTGGACCACTGAAGCCAATTGAATCAATCTTTTTTTTTTTGCCCCGTCGCCAGATACTAGACACGGCACTAGACCATGTCTGCTAATTGAATCGAAGTCGCCTCGTGATTGTGCGGGGGGTTCAGAAATCCGGAGATCATTCCGAGATATGCGGGTAACGGATATCACCAGCGGAACTCTAAAAAAAAAAAGTAAATGAACCTTTGACTCATACCCATGCATCCATTTTCAAACCCACTCGCATCACCTTAGATACTTCCCCCCGGCCCCTCGACTAGCACAAAAGATCAACACCAAAAGAATCCACAGCACAAACATAGAGCCCCCTCAAGACCTCTTCCTCCCACCCAACAGCAACACCCCAACCCCATTGAACCTCACCAAAATGACCCAAAAATACGACCTCATAATCCTAGACTTCGACGGCACGATCTACGACTCGCACGAAGCCATCTACACCGCCATGCAACGCACCTTCCACCACTTCCTCCCGGACCACCCGCTCCCGACCACGCAGCTGACCGCCCTGATCGCCCAAGGCCACAGCCCCGAAGTCACCTTCCGCGCCCTCCTGGACCCCGCCACGGCCCGGGCGGTCTTCGACGACGCCACTTGGATCACGACCTACCGGACCCTCTACGCCGAGCACGGCCACCCGCTCACGAGACCCTACCCGGCCGCGTACGACCTCGTCCGCACCCTCACGCAGACCCTCCGCATCCCCGTCGCCGTCGTCAGCAACAAGGCCGTGGGCGCCCTCCGCGCCGCGCTGCAGCGCGACGGCTTCCTGGCCTTCATCCCGGAGGCGCTGGTCCTCGGGGACGGGGCGTTCCCCCGCGGGCGGCGGAAGCCCGATCCCGCCGGGTTCGCGGAGGGGTTGGTGCCGCGGCTGAAGGCGTATTACTCGGCGCACGGGGGGGGAGGTCCGGCGTGGTTGGAGCGGGAGGGCGGGGTGGATATGCGGCGGGTGCTGATGGTCGGCGATACGATTACGGATATTCGGTTTGCGCGGAATCTCGGGTGTCCCGTTTGTTGGTGTCGGTTTGGGCAGGGCGATGCGGCGGAGTGTGAGGCGGCCGGGCCGGAGGTGGTGATTGATGGGTTGGAGGAGTTTGTGGGGACGGTCTTGGGGTAGAGTTGTTGGGTGCTGGGAGGGGGGGTTGCGCGGTGTGTATATACTTGGATTGAGACGTAGACTTAGATTTGGGGGAATGGG